>LOEQ01001117.1:316551-326644 GCA_001685075.1 Bramus lutescens | reverse complement strand
AGAGAGAGAGAGAGAGAGAGAGAGAGAGTTTAACACAGCTTTTTGCTGTTTGTTATGAGCCTTGCCCTTATCCATCTGTCACTAACTACATTATAATCTGCTGAGTTAGATTAATCTGCACATCTTGGGAGAAATGGGATCTTGATGACAGAGTCTTCTCCCCATGAACAAGGACTGCCCCCACCCCTAGTTTCTTAGATCCCGAGCCCTTTTGCAGACGTCCATCTGACATATTCTTTTATAAAACCTTGCACAGCTATTCCTGTGTGGTCTGGCACCTGATGCCTAACTAGAATATTCTTCCCTGAAAGTCTGTCATTGCTAGTGACAGCCTATGGGGAAGAGAATCCCCTGTGCTTGGTTCTTTTTAGGCTGGAAGTTCAGAAACAAGAGACTTTGGCAATGCTGCACCATGTGAACTGCATGCCTGCCTCTGCCCTGACAGAGCTGGGTCAGGGACTGGAGGCAAATTTTGACACCCCCCAGACCAGGCTGTGCAGTGCCAACTGAGAAAGCTGGATCCTCAAGCAGGGCTACACAGTACGGGCTAGGAAGTCTGGGCTTCATGTCTTCTGTTGAGTTGTATAACACCATACTTGGGTTTCAGGGTGGGAATGAGGTCACCAGAGTCTATTCCGGTCTTTCTTATCCTCATCCTTTGGCCAAGAATACCAGCCTTTTCTTGGTTGCTATGTCTAGTTTCTTGATGATGATGAGTCTAGGGCGACAGACTTCTCTTGTGCCGGCCCAGAGGTACAGAGACTATAAAGGGAAAGAATATATAGCCAGGACAGAGGCATAGTACCAGATATAAATATAGTAAAATACTAAGAATTTTCTTCCAAAAAATACTTTACTTCATTTAAAAACAAGCAGCATATTTAGGTTGAATCATGTGATTAGCATTTACTTAGGACACAAGAGGGCTAGAGGGAGAAGAAAAAGTTGTCAGCTCACTAGGCTCTGTGCCAGAGGCATCCCGCCATGAATGGGGAGACGGTGAAACCCATAAAATCCTACATTTCCAGAATGGAAGCAATGTGTGGTGGGTAAGCTGTGGGATAAATCAGAGCTAATGCAAAGCGGCACTGGGACAGAAATTATCCTTATTAACAAAAACTCACTTTTTTTTGGAAAACTATTTGCTACTTTTTTTCCTTCTGCAGAAATCATTTTCTTCATTTTAGTAGCAAAAACCTTATTGTAGCAAGTAGTAATTACCCTTCATCTAGCAGGGCTTTATTCTTAAATTATCCACCTTTGTGATTTAAGAGAGTTCATTTAGCCAGAAAGACTCATTCTAATTAGGTATGTATGTATAATTTCTGTGTTTTAAATGTATTATTCTATTTGCATAAGCAAATGCCCAATGTCTTCTAAACCTGGATTCCATTCTTTTAATTCCTCCAAGAGGATTCATCTGAATATTTATCACACTGGATAACATAAAAAAGTGACAGAAAGTGGAATTTATAGAAGGCAAAAATCACAAGATGCTCAATGAGACTTTTAAAGCTGTTGAGAAAAATTATTCCCATCCCCTTTCCTATTCTTCATTATGTGTGTATTCTGCAGCTATCTTTTCTGTTTCCATTGTTTTTATAGACTTTCCTCCCTAGGGAAAGAGGGATTTTTTTCTGAGAGCGTCTGCTTTACCCGTCCTCAATACCTCTGACTAAACTCTCTCAAGTAGCTGGTGCTGTCCACTAAGGATTTCCCATCATGCACAGCTTCTACCATGGTGAATCCTTTGTCCCCACTAAGAGCTACTTAAGAATATGAATCTCAACCAAAAAGAAAAAAAGGCAATGGGAAATTTTAGAAGATCCTTTGATCTACCAACCTTTTCATGTTAGCAGTTGAGCAGGTTATGACTTGGGACCTAATAGCTAGTGTGGGACAAGAGTTTTTCTCCTCTTTCTTTGTAATGAGATACTGCACACGAGCCTATTCATAGGCTTTGGAAGGCCACAGATAATTCAAGCAAATGCAGCCATGTTAATATCCCATTCTGAACATTGTTTCTTTATTTTTATTTTTGTCTTGTTTTTGTTTTTGAAGGAGCTAAAGAACATGAAATTGCATGTGTAAGATCTTGATAGAGAGGAAAGAATATGATCAAAATATTTTTTATGAAAAAAATGTTAATTAAATAAAAAAGATCAGCAAAAATGAGTACTAAGGTTCTGGTTCTACAGCCCTAAGTTGTGCATTTCAATGGGGAAATGGACCTCATGACAGTTCTTTATGTCAATACCAAATATTTTCTCCTTTTGAAATATCTATATAGTGCATTATGCTAAAATTTAAGCTGACTCTACTTATATATTTAAAAGTTAATATGACTTGAATATAATGATAATTATCAAAAGATAATACAAATGTATCTTTTGAATTTTACATTTCCACAGTGTTTATAAATTCTAGATTTTTATGGGACCATGAATTTCCCCTGGAGTTGGGACATCCCTGTTGTAAGATACTGAAATGCCTGAAACATAGAAGAAAGCACAAATATAGAGATATAACGTTTGCTTTTCCCTCTCAAAAGTGGTCATTTTGAAATATTGATGCTTTGGGGACATAGGACCATCAATGCCTCATGAGTTCTTGTAGCCTGAATGTTCTGAAGTCCTTGTCATGGGTCCCAACTCCTTAGTCATTTCCCAAGAAGAAAAGTGAAGGAACAGTCTGTCCACTCTACACAGTGGCATGCCACCATGCATTTTATTTCTGCAAAATGCAACAAAACCATGAGGTGCACCTGATGGTGCCATTTGGGATCAGGTAGATGATCTGTGGATGGATAAAATTCATTTCCACCACAAAGCGCGGAACATTGACATTCCAGGAAGAGAGAAAGGAGATGGCCTGCTACAGGAAGGGTGAGAACACCATCTGTCAAGGTAATCATTTTGGTAGGTAACAACTATAATTTCAGTTGTGTACTGTGACTGAAGCTCCAAGTAGGGCTTCCTCTATAGGCTCTTATCCCATCACTCAGTGTGGGTGTACATGCTCTGATACCTGCCATAGCCAAACCAGCTCTTAGGGTGCTAATACTTCTGATCATGAGCCTTGCAGGGTTGGGGATGGGATCATGTTTTGCTACTATTTCCAATTTCTTTCTACATAAAACCATCCATCTTGAAGGAAAGTTGGGTAAGATACAGGATTTTCTAAAGGGAGGGGAAATGACAGGACATTGTGAGGGGAGGTTCTATCTGGTAGGGAAGCTCGTTATGCTCAGGAAGTAAACAACTTAAAGGCTTCAGGAAGTCCCTGAAACTGACCAGATTCACTTAGACCCTCCCTCCTCAAGCATACAGGAGCAATAGGGACTACTAAAATAGGCAGTACTGCCTAGGGCACTCCCAGATAACATGACCTACCTAGAAGAGACTCAGACCAGCTAAGCCACCAGGAAGAAACAGAGATGATGCGAGCTTTCTAGAAGACTCTCAGACAAAGAGAGCTTCCTAGAAGATGCCTCTCAGGTCAATCAACTTGCCTATAAGAGGCAGATAAGACAAGCTACCTGAATGAGGCAGAGACCAGTTAAGATTCCAGAAAGAGGCACATATTAACTGAGCTACTTGGAAAAGGCATCATCAGTCAACTTGCTGAGCTCTTTGCAGGCTATGTAGTGTGTTTCCGGTATCCAGCTTTTATGAACCATCACTCCTGCTTTCGTGGGCTTTTAGAAATGCACCTGCCTTTGATGAGTTACTGCTCCTGTAAGTAACTCCTCACTCAGATTCCTATTACCAAAATAAAAGTCTTTGATCCACCAAGTTGGACTTGAGTAGTCTCTGTTCTTTGCTCTGTCATTAGTTCCCCATCTGGGATGAGTAGACATTATTCTTATTTCCCCAAGAATAGAGCCCCATGCCAGGTCTTCAGGGCTGGTATTCTGGGGCATCCTATGCATAAGGGGCTTTCACAAAGATAAGAGAACCCAGCCCCCTAGTGTGCTCCTCTCTGATTCTCATGTGGATTGGTTTGGGTAGAACTACTGACGGGTTCAGTTTCGAAAAGTCAGCCTCACAGGAGGTCACACAACAGAAAACCAGGATTCCTGACACATGCTCTGCTTGTATGGAGAATCCAAAGTGTGTGCTAGCAAATGGCACATGTAGAATCAATGTTATCCTAGCACTTAATTAAATAACAAACTATTGACTCCTCTAGCACCAGCCCTGCAAGCAGCTCCAGTGGCCCGTGTCCAGGTAATGTCTTTATGTTTCAGTATTGATTCACTGATTTTTATCTCTGCTGAATCACAGGAACATTCCCCAAAGAATTTAATAGTACATGTCATTTAAAACGCTCATGAATCTGGAGTATGTCTGTGTGATCTCTTCTGATTTTAACTAAGACAGCGTCAGCTTCCAGCCCCACAGTATCACACACCTTGTGTCTTCTCATGGTCCTGACTGCTCATGTCCTAGAGAGAACCCTGACACAGAAATGATGCTCAGAGATGATAAATCTTAGTAGTCATGGACGGAGCTGCCCGGACTCAGCCTGAGAGCACAGTAGAATACAATCTGACATGATGTAGAAAGATATCTGCTTGACATAGGGATTTATTCTAGCATTGATTAGCAATGAGCTTTGTAGGAAAGTCATCTGAGGAACCTCCTCAGCCAAGGTCATATCTGTGTGCCGGTGGGGAAACACACCTCATTTGCATGTTGAAGCATCCTTCATGACTTAAAGCTGTTATGGTATCTTGCAGGCAGCCAAACTTCAAGTTCTAAAAGAAGTCGCCCATTTTGCATCACTATGAGAAAGGTCTGATTATTAGAAAGAAATCTACACAAAAATGCTGATTACTCAATGGACTCTGAGATGCAGCTCTTATTATCTATGCAACTATATGTAGACAGGGAGATGCTCTTACATACTGTGTTGACCAGATGGCTCACAGACTGTCCTTCCACTGAATTACCCTCTACACCTCTTTCCATGCTCACCTAATAAAATACAAAATGAGCATGGCCAGGCAAACCCTTATGCTCCTTCTACTCAGTTCCTTAGGGAGGCAAAACCTTGGCTTTCATTTAGTAGCCAACTCTGGCAGAGAGGAGGGAAGAGAGAGTCATAGGCAAAAAATGTGGTTGGAGTGGAATCAACCAGAGGCAAATATCTAGACCTTTCTTCTGAATACCTGGAAAGCTCTTAGAGAATAGAATTTCTTTTCTACTTCTCAAGGGCATAGCACAGAATGGGTGAGATAGAATCCAGATAGTCATCAACACAAATGACAAAAATATAAACCCATCAGCAAGACAGCCTTCAGCCTCCCAGAGCCAGCACCAAGTCCCCAGAGTCCTCTGAGGTCAGCTCTTCCACCACACAACAGTAAGGGAAATTTCAGGCTGCTCATATGCTTCAGCACACAGAGTAGAAGCTGCAGATGGCTATGAAATCAATCCCTGAATAACTTCAACACAGCTCTCAAATTTTCCTCCAGGCAATGCAGAGTATTTTATTTAAGTTCTTTAAACTGAAGTGATATATGCACATTTATTTTATTTTATTTTTTATGTGTTCGAGTATTTTGCCTGTATGCCTACCTTTGCACTACATGTGGAGACCAAATGAAGGCATCAGATCCCCTAGAATCAGAGGTACAGATGCTGTGAGGCATCTTGTAGGTACTAAGACTTGATCCCAGGTCATCTGGAAGAGCAGCCATTGCTCTTACCTGCCAAGCCATCTCTTTAGCCTCTGCATGTGCATATTTTAAAAAGTCAAACTATAATGCACACTTGTAAGAATATCTACTGGATGCCAAAGAAAAATGCTGTCAACCAATTTACATGATATTTTTCAATATACCTTTTTTCCATATATTTAATCAGAATATCTTTTCTGACTTATCTGTGCTTTCTAAATTAAGACATATGCCAACTTCTGTGGTTGTTACAAATGACCATTCTTGCTCTAGCACCCCACAGGGAGGGGGGAGGAGGGAGAGAGAGAGAGACAGAAAGAGAGAGAGAGAGAGAGAGCACCACTAGCCAGCTGCCAGCCACCAGTCACCAACCATTCACCTGATTCTAGAGAGAGTATTGCACTCTTGCTATGGTAAGTCACTCTACCAATAGTAGTAACAATAGCATCCTTTCTATGTGTTATTATTTTCCTTCTCAAACAAATTGCTTCAGCCTCATACATAATTTGCTACATGCAGCTTCCGCTAATTCATGGTGAAATAAAGTTAGACTACACCAGAATGATCCTTCTTGATGTAGTTACACAAATCCACCAGGAAGTCGGCTGTTTCCCATCTTCCTTTTGGTGGTTCGTTTTTATAAAGTGCTCACATAATCTCCCAGGGATGGGATCAGCTTCCGCAATGAGCTCCTGTAATAGCACGCTCTACTACCCACAAAGGATTTCCTCATCTCACACAGTTTCACTGACATGACTTCTCCCTGGTGCTATGTAATCCTCTTTCTATGTTTATCCACGGAGTATGACAAATGTTCAGAGTTTGTTTCCTGGGAGACTGAGCAACGGAAGCAAAAGAAACAGGTTTGCTTTCAAACAGCTTTTATTTCACCCTATTATCATTATATTTGCAATATAACTTGAGAGTCATTTTAAAGGGAATTTGTTTGCTTCAGTCCATTGTATTCTGGCTATAGAGATATAATGTTGTGATGCAATTTGGGCTCATCATTCCTTATATATGTAATTATAATTTCCTGTATACAACTCAGAATGAATCAGAAAGATAAAAAGAAAGGTAGATATGTCTATCAGAGGCAAGTCCCTACCATAAATTGTTTATGTAAATTCCAAATGAATGAAAAAAATGATGACAAAGAGGGCCAAACAATAAAGGGTCCACTTGGGCCAAGGTTCTGAACTCTTTGTTCAGGAATAGCTGATAAGCGGCCACCTCCCCAGGGATGCTCATGTCTGGGGCCTCTTTTTGTTTCCAACATCATACACCAGAATGTTCTATGGTGACTCAGCTCCTACCCTGAAAGCCAACCACAGAGACAACAGCAAAGGAGCTCAGAATCCACAGGAGTCTTATCAGCATGTACTCTTTAGTTCAGCTTAAGTAAGTCATGTGTCTAGGAATTTAGCCATTCCATTTATGCCTTCCAATTTACTATAAGTTTACAAAAGAGTGGTGTCTGTGATAAGGGTCTTTTTAGCCCATAATTTCATTTATTTGTGACATGTTTATCTTCCCTTGGAATTTGTCTGAGAGTTTGTCTATCTTGTCCATTTCTTCTAATAACTTTTACATTCAGTGTCTGTGCTATCCTCTTATTTGCCATTTTATCACTTTAGCCATGGTCTTTATTATTTCTATTGTTCCACTCATGTTTAGATTGGTTTATTCCTGTTTTCCTAATACTTTGAAATATATGAATCCTCCACTCAGTTTAGTTCTATTATTTTATGAAGTTCTTGACAGCTATAAACTTTCATCTTAGAACAGCTTTCAAGCTACTTGTGGGTTCTGTGTTTTCATTTTCATCTGACCCTAGGGACTTTTCAGTCCCCACTCATGTCTTATTTGATAATTTACTAATTACTCAAAAGCCTGGTTTGTGATCTGCATTTTGAATATTGATTGGACATTATCATGTTGATGTAGACTTATTTCTAGACTTATTGTATAAAATGTAGCAAACTGCAAGGCATTGTTTGAGTTTCCTCAAGTTTGTTAAGATTTGCTATATTTCCTAGAATATCATCTACTTGGGAGGAATTTTATCTGAGAAGAATATGTATTTTCAGTGCTTTGGTATGAAACAGTCTAATGTACAATATTTCCTTATTGTTTTTTATTTCCGGATATTTTGTCTATTGGGGGAAGAGGTAATGAAGTAGTAACTTCTGTGTGTTGAGTTATATGAGATGTATTTGATTCAATATGTCTACCAATGTTTGTTTTATAAAATTCAGTGTGACAACTTTTGATGTATGTATGCTTATAATTGCTATATCTTGTTACTGATCATTCCCTTTACCAATATGAAGGTCTGCTTCATTTCTTATGACTTTTTGTCTTGGCATGTTTGTTGGAATGTGTTTTGTACTTCTAGAAGGTTTCTGCCACATTGATTTGGAATATTGATTTGCATCCTTGCACTTTGGGTACATGTCTAGCCTTGCCTGTTAAATGTGTTTCTTGTAGGTAGCAAATGGTTGGCTTTTTTGTTTTGTTTTTGTTTTCATTTTGTTTTGTCTTTGTAATTAACCCATCACTCTGTGCCTTTTAATTAGAAAACAGAGACCACTGTCATTCAAACCTCTTATTGAAGCCTATATACTTTGGCTGATTTTATTTTATAATATTCAATTCTTTCTTAATCCCTATTTGCTTTACAGCAACAATTACATTTTTCTGAATTCTGAGTAAGTGTATTTACCATTTCTCTTTTGACTATTTAGATTCCTTTAAGTATCTCCATGTTGCTGGCTTAGCAGTCTTGTGATTATTGTAATTGGCTGATAATTTTATGAAAGTCTTTTCTACTGATTATCAAGAGTAACTTTAGTAGGTATAGTAATCTAGGTTGTCATCACTTTTTGTGTTGCAGTACATCATAAGCACCTTGTTTTAGGGACAATGTTGAGAAATCTGTTCTTCTGGTGCGTTTGTCTTTATATGTGACTTACTTCTTTCTTGCAGCTTCCAATACTCTTTCTTTACTCAGGGCTCACTGAGTTTTAAAAATAATATCACCTGAGGAATTCCTTTCTAACTCTGTTAGAAGCAAAAAAAGCCTTGATATCCATCTCTTTCCTAAAGTTTTGGAAAGTTTTACTATTATTTCATTGGATATATTTTCTATGTCTTTGACATGTATCTTCTTTCCTTTTATCCCATGATTCTAGAGTTGAAATAATGGTAACCCAGAGGTCTTATACATTCTGTTTATTCTGTTTGCTTTGCGTCTTTATTATTTTCTAAATGCTCTTGTTCATCTTCATTGTCTTTAAGCTTTAATGTTGTATCTTCTGATACATCTAGTCTGTTGGTGAAGTTGTTAACTGAATCATATAGATCCCTAATGTTTTATAACTTAGTTCCCCAAAATAATTGCTTGTAATTGTCCTTTTTCCACTAGTCTTATGGCTACTCTCCTTAAGGGTCTCAAATGGGAATCAATGTCCATTCCCCTGTCTGCCTCACCACGTGGAACTCCCAAACTCTCTGATTCAAAGTCTTCCCCTGTGATAAACAAGCACTGAGTGGAGCCCTGCCTGACCCTTTCTGGGACTATCCTTACACAGAATAACACAGAAAACCTGCAACTTCCAAGCCATGGGCTCAGCTAGGAACCTCTCAAAATGACTTTGCATCACAGAATCAGGACTGAACACCGGGAAGAAGGAAGGCCGGTGCTGGGACGCTACAGACTCCACGCCTGGTTAGAGAGGATCTCTGCTTAGTACTAACCAGTGCTGGTTGTGTGTCCTGAGTCCCTCTTTCAGAGGGCCCACCCTCTTGGCTCAAACACCTCCTTACAGTTTGTACACTGCCGCTTTTTCTCCTCCTCTGCTCTGTCCTCCTAATCCCTGCTTTCATTGCTGGGCTGCAGTGTTTTCCCTCTATGACCCACCTCAAAGGATTTCAGCTTCCTGGCTCCTCATGCTCCACACCACCAGAGAGGCCACTTGTGATTAGTAATCATTAGTGTTACCTTGACTGGATTTAGAATTCCCTAGGAGACACCTCAGAGAGGCTCACTGAGATGTGGAAAACCTACTCTGAAGATAGACAGTGCCATTCTATGAGCTGGATTCCCAGATCGAATAAAATGAAAACAGGGAAAAAAGCAAGCTGAATACCAGACTTTATCTCTGCTTCCGGACCGAGGATGCAGTATCGCCAGCAGAGTGACTTCTGTCACTATAGTTAATGCTGCTCCTGAACACCACATTTTCCCCATCCTGGTAGACGGTGCTCCCAATCTGTGACCCAAACACTTTCTTTTATGATTTCCATCAGGTATTTTCTTAAACAAGAAAAGTAACTAATATATACTAATATACCAGCTGTAATTCCTTTAGCCACCCATAAGGCTGCACTTCCGGGCTCGGAGGCCAG
>LOEQ01001117.1:282749-300770 GCA_001685075.1 Bramus lutescens | reverse complement strand
GTGCTAGACAATTGGGGGGGGGCCTCTGCCGAGCGTGTTGCAAATAAACAAAAAGAAGAATTGGGCTGCTATGTCAGGTGTGCTTTAAGTATAAAAATATTAAATAAAAAATAAAAAGCAGTGCTCAGGCTGATGAAGTAAACGTTTAGCAAAAGGTTACTCAGGCCTCTGGCAGGAACTCAGAACTTCTTTGTTCCAAGTTTGAAAATTTACTTTCAGCTTTTCTATGCATACACACATTGTGTGTGTGTGTGTGTGTGTGTGTGTGTGTGTGTGTGTCCCCTCTGGAACTGTGGAGTAGGCAGACCTTAAAGGAATAGTAGCATAAATCCATAAATGGTATCACTAATTTCTCACTGATACATTAATGCAGATAGCAGAGACTAGCCGCCTTCCTACTGGCAGGGTGTGAAACTGACCGAAAACTTCAGATATTGCTGTCAAGAGTAAGGCAATCCTACAAACCCATGCAGAACCTTCTGGTAATTTCTTTTTAAGCCCACAGAACTTGGTATTCCCAAGTGAACTCCCATCAAAGTACTAACCAGGTTCAATTCTGTTCTGGTTCCGAGATCAAAAGGGACTGAACACATTCAGGATGTATGTCTGTAAGCACATACCTTTGGAATGAACACCATTGTTCTCTCCTTTGTTAAATAAGACAAAGTGACCAAACATGCCTTTGAACAAGCATGTGGCCAGCATTGAAGGGACACCAGAGATCTGTTTGCAGGAGGCAACGCTTTTCTCCTACAGGCCATGGAGTTACCTTAAGTCGGTTTTTAGAAATGTGAGCTGCTAAGCTTCTTTCATTGGGTAGACCTTTAATTCTACTCAACTGGAAAAATAAACCATAATCCCAAGTCAGGCTGGGTTCAGGTCAGAGACTGGGGCCAAATGGGTAACTGAATGTCATCACAGGCTTCTTATTGTTCCGTTTTCTCTGGTTTCATGGTTAAGATGAACCTGTGAAGTAGTCAGAGACAGAAGAAAGCAAAACCAAAGGGAAAAAGACACCTGAGGTTTGACTTCCGACTCACGCATGACTTTGACGGTGAACTACTGATGTCATTTATGTCCTAGGAAGTAAGACTGGCTATGACCATCAGCACACAAGCCAACAGACAGACTCGAAATCCAGCACAGAAGTAAATCTAGCCACGGGAAATTTCACATTAAAAATCAGGAAATATCAATACTAATAAGATAAGGTGTAGAGAGGATATGAAATTAAAGACATTGGTCAAAAACTTTCAATGGTGTCACTGACATTCTTTGACAAAAAATGCAATTGGCATTGATTTCAAAATGCTTTATTCTTGAATCACTCCAGACTCAGTATCTTTGTTTTCTATCACACAGACTGAATCTAATTGCTGAGTTACAACTTCCTAACCCAGTGCAAACACTGTCACCTTGGTCCTCCTTTATTGAACACTGGGATGTTAGTTGAAGGGCTTGCTTTGACCAGGTCAGCATCTACTGTGATAGAACCCACAGGCCAACACCAAGTCATAGCACTGAGAGGAAACACCACCAGTCCAGTTGAGCTGAGCTCAAGCCTTGTAGAGCAAGGATTTCTTGCCCCCCCACCTCATTGATCACATTGACCCCCCACTACAGGAAGGGCAGAGGTATGGCTTGCAGCACCCCCATGGTAAAGGGAGGATGATTCTACTAAAGAACTTGAATTGTTTGAATTTTCCAGAGCCATCATTTTCTTTACCCTTAACAGTGTTTCTTCTGTCACAGGAGAACAGAAACTTGGAAAATTGTTTTACAACAACATATTCTGTTTCTTTCAAAACTCCCTTGTGAAACATTTAAGTTTTGGAGTTTTTCCTCCAGAAATTATTTAGAAAAAAATTAAAGAATTGAAGAAAAAGACAAGAGTATTTTCAAAGTCACTTTTCTTTTAAGTCAGACAGCAGAGTCTTATACCTGCCTCCTTCCTGTGTGCCTTCCCAGAACTCAGGAGATGTCCAAGAGGGGACAGAAGTACGGGGTTGGGGCACCATGCAAGGATGTCTAGTGGTTGTGAAAGCTGTGGGGAGCTAAGCCACACATTAGTGGCAGTGAGTGGCCATCCTTTCTCTCCCAGTTATTCTGTGCCCCTCCTGGATGGACACTGGGTTCTGTGGAATCTATGACCTTTACAGGAAGAGGCAGTTTAAGGATAGGGAGCATGGAGCCCAGAGGGAGTGACTGGGTGGCATGACGCCCTCTCTCATTAGCTAGAGGACAGACATGTACATGGTCTGATCTCCCAGAGATGAATCTTTCCTCTGTGGTCTAGGGATACTTGGATAATCACAGGCCCAGTGCAGTCTGTGGGGAGGGATATATTGTGCTTCTCTAGCTGCCCTTGAGCTCCCATGTCTAGTATCCACATTGTCACTGAGACATCAAGTTGTGAGTCTGCTGCTCCTAGGTCATGAGAAAAGTGGAGCAAACACACTGTACTGGAAAATTTTATGTAGACAGAAGTTTCTGTCCCACCTACTCCAGCAGCCACTCAGTCCCAAAGAAACACACAGAGGTTTATATTAATTATAAACTGTTTGGTCTATTAGCTCAGGCTTATTATTAATTATCTCTTACAACTTAAATTAACCCATAATTCTTCTTTATGATGGGCCATGTGGCTTGGTACCTTTGCACATTGCAGCATTTTCATCTTGCTTCCTCTGTGTCTAGGTGGCTACTGTAGACTGAGACTTCCCTCTTCCCAGAATTCTCCTGGTCTGGTTGCCCCACCTACACTTCCTGCCTGGAAACTGGCCAATCAGCATTTTACTAAACCAATTTGAGTGACAAATCTTTACAGGGTACAAGAGCATTTTTGCACGGCAGTTTTATACAAACTTGACACAAGTGGGACTCATCTGAGAGGAGAGAACCTCAATTAGAAAATGCCTCCATAAGATCAGGCCGTAGGCAAGTCTGTAAGCCATTTTCTTAATTAACAAATGATGGGAAAGAGGCAAGCCCATTGTGGGTGGTGCTGTACCTGGACTGGTGGTCCCGGCTTCTATAAAAAGCTGGCTGAGCAAACCATTAGGAGCAAGCCAGTAAGTACCACTCTTCGATGGCCTCTGCATCAGCTCCTGCTTCTGGTTTCCTACCCTGTTTGAGTTCCTGCCTGTCCTGGCTTCCTTTGGTGATGAACAGTGATATGGAAGTGGAAGCCAAGTAAACCCTCTCCTCCTCACTTTGCTCTTTGGTCATGGTGCTTTATTGGAGCAATAGAAACCCCTAAGACATGCTGAGGCATTGTTTGTTGAGCACTGATACCAACATCTTCATCACTTCCTTCCTGTGTATCCATCCCACACTTCACATCTCTTTGCTTCTTTAGATAGGTGGGAATGTATATGAGGTGATGGAAAAGAGGGAAAAACAGGAGTGGAACGCAGAACTCCAGGTATAGGACTGCAGCCTGTGGCTCCAGGAGCTTATGTAGCCTGACTCCCAGTGTGGCCTTTTCTACCAGGAACAAAGCCTGTGGTGAGGCAGAGGTCAGGCAGCTTCCAGTTTTTTATGGGAGGTGAGGTAGTCTGAAAACTATCTTGGCTTCAATCAGGTACTCAACCATCAGGAGATTACAGCAGGGTGCAAGTCATTTCTACAAAGATGACCTGGTAGACCAGTTGGCTTTAATCAATTGTCCTAAATATAAGCCACTCCCATGTCTTACCCATGCTTCCATACAGCAGCTTGGACCAGTACCTTTCTGGCCACTTTGAGACAAACTCTGACCCCATACACTGAACAGCTTCCGCAGCTCTGCCTTCCACAGCAGGAATAAACATCTCCTCTGAAACGATGACCCCAAGTGAATCCTTCCCTCCCTAGCTGTCCCCATTAAAGAAACAAGTGACTAATCCACTGGTCTCTGCAAAAGACACACGGTGCTCCTGTATGGCTAAGAAAGTAGAAGGACTTGAACAACTGTGGGCTCTGCTGCCTCACAGACCAGATGGTCGGCCAGGTGTGTGCTGACACCACAGACACCCCTGAAACACAGAGGACACCCATTCCATCAGACCTCAGCATTTAGCTGCTTCACCCAAAACAAATGGAGTAGAGCAAAACCTCACAAGAGATGAAGGGGATGTGAGCCACCGGATGACACGGTACAGGCAATAGAGGGCAAATCTCCGCTTTGTTTTACTTCTGTTAAAATAAATAGAATACAAAAAACCACAGAAAGGGAAATGTTCTGTTATACAAAGGACTTCAGGAACTCTAGCAATTGAAAATGGATGGCTATGGGCTGAATCTTTTCCCCGAGAAACCATTATAACAAGATATTTTTCAATAGAAAAAGTTAACACTGGCTCAATGTATAACTGTGAGTAATATTGAAGGATAAGCGCTTAGAAACTTTCATTGTGAAGGTTCTTATCTAGGATTGTATTTTTCAAAGGTATTGCCAAGGTAATGGTAGTATTCTAGGCTTTAATGTATAATATGTCTGTGAGATAAACCAAACAGAACGGAAGAGAGGGGTTCAGATTGCCACCAAGGCTGTGTCCGAAGTGCAAGAGGCTGTCTAATCCATCTCATTTATGACTGTCAGAAAATTGCTATAGTGATCATTTTAGACAACAGCCAGTGGCCCACAGAAGCAGGTCAGCAGCTACCCCTTCTCTGGCCAGTGGCCTTGTAACTGAGCTGTCATGAGGACCCTGACTCCTCCTGGCAGCCACATTTACTCTGTGTTGCAAGTTCTGGTTGTTTTCACTGTAAATATCGTTTTTATTTTCATGTATTTCCATACTCAATAAAAGTCCTGTCTATACAGTACAAGTTGGGTGTGCCATTAGATCATAAATGTAATATGAGCTTATACTATAGATACAAATGAGCTCTGATGCACACTGTAATGGACAATGTAATTTATATGCTTATTATTGACTCAATACTTAGTGTAATTTCCAAAAATGATTTGTATATTTTATAGAACTAAATAAATAAAATAAAAATATTTACATAATTAAAATACAATATATGAAATATTTATATCATAGCATATGCAATAGTTATTTTCTACCACATCCTTTATGTATTACATATAGCGTATAATTAACTATATAATAATCCACTTCTGTGTTGTAGTAAATATATGCACATCTTTAATATATTATATATATAATGCTATACTTTACGTTAGCCTATATTCTAAGTTGTATCGCATTGTATAAATCATTATTACATCTAAAATCCCTATAACACTTGCTTGAATGATGACTTTTGGTAATAGTTGGATAATATGTGATCATCTGATAAATTATTGTTATAGATAATAAATCTTTGCTAATATTTGGATGATATGTGATTAACCAGCACATTAGTTGTTGCTGCGATAACAGCTGGATAAAAAACAGTTTTGTTAATCATTTGACTCACATGTGATTTCAGCAATAGATGGCTTTCTGAAAGGACAGTATTTGGTGGCCTTAGGAGGCATCTGGGGGCATGTGAGCACTGCCATAGGGCTGACACCAGACTGCAGTGTGACCAGAATGCCTGAGACTGTGAGTCATTGGGCATGCTCACAGAAGACCCAATAACCTGAGGATTAGGGCCTCAGGAAGTAGGGGTGGATTGTCTAAACTTCCAGAAGGGTCCTTACAGAGGCTTCCTATGAAAGAGGTTCAACTTGGTCCTAAGAAAAGAGTGTAAGACAGATGGAGAAGTGATGTAGGAGGGTCATCTGTCTATGTGTTCCTTTCATTGGTTAATAAAGANCAATTGGTGTGTTATTTCGGGGTATAAGCTAGCCGTGCGGGAGCTGGGCGGGACGAAAAGCAGGGCCCGCTCCCCCTATTACTACAGAGAAGGAAAGATGGAGGGAGGATGGGTCCCATAGACAGCAGACCAGGGACTCACCAATTGAGAAAATCATGGGCTCCAGCTTCAGGAAGGGCAGCTCTTTGGGGTGGGGGTGGGGACAGCCAGCATCCTCCTCCTACAGAAGACGGAAGATAAAGATGCTCCCTTGACTCCCAGGAGGATGTGCACTTGAGGAAGTACAACATGGAACTGTATCACCTGTGTCTCTTGGGGTAGCTTGCCCTGCTTGAGGTCACCAGGGACTGTCAGAATTGAACAGAGAGTTGGCTTCCTGACAGCTTGCATGATACCCACTCTGTTGTGAAATACTATGTTAAGATGTGCTACATTTGTTTATGCTGTGGAACATTTGGTTAATGATGCAGAGATGTGTGCATCCTTTTATGTTGCATTTGCTTAACTCTGTGAAGCTGCGTAACTGTGCCTGCCTGAAACACCTGATGGTCTAATAAAGAGCTGAATGGCCAATAACATGGCAGGAGAAAGGATAGGTGGGGCTGGCAGGAAGAGAGAATAAACAGGAGGAGAACTCTAAGAAGATCAAGGAGCAAGAAAAGGAGAAGGAGGACTCCAGGGACCAGCCACCCAGCTACACAGCCAGCCACAGAGTAAGAAGAAAGATTTACAGAAATAGTAAAAGGTATAAGCCCAGAGGCAAAAACAAGTAAAAATGTAGATGGGGTAATTTAAGCTGAGAAAAACTGACTAGAAACAAGCCAAGTTAAGGCTGGGCATTCATAAGGAAGAAAAAGTCTCCATGTATGAATTTATTTCAGAGCTGGGTAGGGGGCCCCCAAAGAACCAAAAGAGCAAAGAGTCAAAAGCAAGCAACACCCCCCCCCGAGAGACACCTGTGAGTATAACCAGGTGTAACCTGGTCTCTTGGGGCAACCCTGCTTCCCCTGTCACTTAACACCGGATGGTACACAGTAGCAGGACACTCTGATATCATCAGCAACTATAAGAATAGGAGACGGTCCAGACACGGATGAAGTATGCTTGGCTAGATACAAGATGGGCTTGTTTCAAAGGAGCAGTGAGGGGACGGGGAGGGAGCAATAAGGAGAAACAGCTGATGAAGAGGCCAGCAGCACTCAGAAGAATTGATAACAGCAAACTTCACGAAGAAAGGAAAGGTAGAGCCTAACCAACCATTGGAAACCTGGGTTTTATGGAACCCCAGGGTGTAGGTGACCCTGTCCTCAGGAACAGCTGCAAGGAGCAGGAAATCCTTGCTGTAGCTGCAGCTCCCAGGCAAACAGTGTTGGAGCTAAGTGAGGCTCGCGGGACTGTTGGGAAGGCCTTTGCGCTTGCTCACACCTCAGGACAGCGTGGACAAACTGGAGTAAGCCAAGTGCTGGGAAATGAACCTAAAAGTGACAGTGGTGGGCTGGGTATCACCACCACACACCATGCACATTGGAAAATCATCTGCTGGTGTTTTCAGAAAGCCTGTGTAGAAAGCCCTGTTTCTGGGCTCTTCCTTGAGATGTGGTACTAATGCAGCAGCTAGCCTAAGCACACACCATGCCTTAGAACTGTGCTAATGCTAACCTGAATGCTGGTCAAGAAAAAACTGGCTGAAAAACTAAAGAAACTCTATCTTCACACTTAAAAAGAAAACACTTTTGAAAACACAGCATACAGCAGACCAGAGAAGAAAGCCCACAGTAGAGAAAGCAGCAAAATCACGTCACTTCTGCCAACACCAAACTTGGCCATGTTCGTGTTGCTTAGGTAGAGAAACCAAGCTTGAATGCCAGTCAGGTCTTTGAAGCTCTGAGAACTCCAGTAGGATCTAGGCTCCAGAATCTCTTCCACACGTAGAAAAGGAGAATGAGATGTGTGGGCAGCTAGCAATTTGGAGTGCTGGCCTGGAATTGGAGTACACAGAGACTGTACAAAAGGAAACACTTAACCCCGCTGGCAGGGCATGGCAGGCTTTGCCCAAACCCAGAGGTGGCTGTGCCCTTTGCCTCAACAATGCCTCCTACAAACAGCTGGCTTCAATGATTCTGCTATAGGAAATCATAGCTACAGGATCAGCCTGCTGTGGCCTTGAATGGCTTCGCAGCTTTTTTTAAACTTAAAACTCAGCAAACGTTGGGCAAAGCATTAGAGTACATGGTTTTAGAGCTTTAGGGTACATGGCTTGTTTTTGGACTCTTTAAGTATTTCTTTTTTTTTTCTTCTTTATAAAAAAAATCAAATAAGGGTCTTTTGAAAGAACCTTGAATTTTCAAAACTGTATTATGGAAATGTTATGGAATTAGAATTAACAACTAACTATATGCCACAATTGTCCAGCATCCCTTCGTTTGGACCATTTTCCCCTATGTTTAGAGTGTGGCTTCTCACACTGAGCCCTTTTGTCTTTTAGGAGATGGATTGTATGGATCTGGCTCTAGCCTCTATGGTTTGAATGGATCGACTCAATTTTTTCACTACACTTCTCATTTTAATTCATCCCTGAATAATTGAATAATAAAAACTCCTCTGGTGAGATAGTGACTGTTTCACCCTTTATTCATAATCTTTTTAATTCAACAATATCTGCTTTTTGTCTACTAAGTGACTTATTAAAATTAAATGGAATTTCCAGACACAAAGTATGCATATATTTGCATAGCTAAATTTGCTTTTAGCAAAACATTACCATGGAAATAAAGTAACAGTAAAGGAAGCCAATTAATTAAATTTGTGAATTTTTAAATTGTTAAAAATTTATTCAAATCCAAGCAGTAGCATCTGCATTAGCAAGCACTTAAATATTAAAGAGCACGATGTTTCACTAAATGTGGACAAAGGATGAATACAATCAGAACAAAATTAAAGGCTCAATGTACACAAATGTATTTGTGTCTATGTATATGTCTACCTAAATATATATGTACATATATATGCATTCATATATGTATGCATATGTGTATTCTTGGTATATATGCATTTATATATAGATGCATGTATATGAATGTGTATATGTGGATACATGATAGCTATGTATATGTAGGAGTATGTATAGATGTATTTGCATATTTATATGAATGTGTATGCAGATATGCATGTCTGTCTATAAATGTATATATGCAGGAACTTATACATGCTTGTGTATATACATTAAGTAATAGAGGTCAAATTGACTTGAAGTCCTCTGTGGATTTTGTTCATAGATGCAAGTTTAGTAGCTGCAGCATTCCTTAGGGATTTTATTGAAGGCATAATATAATATATATATGGGGCCATGGGACATGTGTGGTGGCACTAAAGTCAGTGCTCTCCTTCTACCATATGTCTGTCCTAGAGATCAAACTCAAGCTATCGGGGTTAACGGCAAGTGCCTTTAAGCCCTAAGCCACCTTGCCAGTTCACCCCTCAGGGTTCTTTTCTTTTCTTTTTTTTTTCTTTTTTCTTTTATTTTTCCCCAAGGGGGAAAAGCCATACAGTTTATTCTGAAGTCAAATATGAGGCGATAGGGACACAGGTTCAGAATTTCCCAAATACCATCCATCATGGTAACAGTTCCATGGTAACAGAACAAAAAATTTCCTAAATCAAGACACTTTCCAAATACAGCTGTGGAAACAGGAGCAGGATGGGGAGGTCTCGGCTACAAGCCTCCAGTGCAGTCTGAGGGCATTCTCGGGTTTTGGGCTGGTGGAAACTACTGCTCTGTTAAATTAATATACCTCAGAATATTTCCTGTGACTGTCACAAGAACACAAGAGGATAATGGCTATCCAAGGAGCCAAGATAGTTCCAGATTGATTGATTGATTCATTCATTCATTCATTCATTCACTCACTCACTCATTCATTTGGTATACCATAGTTCCCCTCCCTCTTCTCCTTCTGTTCCCTCCCCCTCCCCACTTCTATCCACCCCCCCCACATACTTCTCTGTAGTAATGAGGGGAGCGGGCCCTGCTTTTCGTCCTGCCCGGCTCCCGCNGCCAAGGCAGTTTCTTTATTAACCAATGAAAGTAACATATAGACAGATGACCCTCCTACATCACTTCTCCATCTCCATTCAGAAGGAGTAAGGCCTTTCTGGGAGTCAACAAAGCCCAGCACATCAAGATGAAGCAGGACCAAGCCCCCCCCCCACTTCATTAAGGATGGTCAAGGCATCCCACCCTAGGGAATGGGTTCCAAAGGAGCCATCTTCTTTTGACACCGCTGTGATGTGTGTTGTTACTGCAGGTAGTGTTTCCCAGTCAACAACTTGAGAGCAGTGGGTACCAAAGATCAGAGAGAGTAAACTATGCTCTCCTTAAAGAACAGGGTACTGAGAAAGCAAAACAAAGATGCTAGGGCCAGTGGCTACAGGAGTCACCCCACAGGTGACTAGGGTCCCAGCTTTACTGTCCTCATGCTGTTTTGAGGCTCTCTGGTTTCTGAGGAAAGAGCAATAGGGCCATGTGTTTCCATCGCTGTGGTGGTGTGTATATTCTACTGTCTGGGCTCCCCATGTGCGCAGTCCATCCTGCTGCAAATTCATTTAGAACTCTGCAGGGGTCTCGCCTACTTCCTGCGGTGAGAATTTTGTTTCTGCCACATTTACAGTTGGTTAAGGAGCGCTAGAACGCTGGAGCATGACCCCCAAGGAGTTCTGTGGCTCTCAGAGTCCTCAAGTGAACATAGCCGAGAGGAAATGGCTCCCCCTCCTCCTTCTCTAGGGTCCCTCTGCAAGCGTCTTCCTTGGGAGCCAGCAGCATGCAGAGACCAGTCAATAGGGTCAGTGTCACAACAGAAAGTCAAATAGCATGAAGACAGAAGTCCCATTATAGTATATTTGAGTTGAATCTCTGACCTAGTGCCCACATTTTAAATTTTAAGATGTTCTCTTGATGTTACCCTGACAACTCTAACCATGACGGTGATTCCCTTGTCATCCACTCTCCCTTAATCTGCACTGTGAGCTAAAGTCCTGCAGGATAGTAAGGAGAGGAGCTTAAATGGATTAGCTGGTGCTTGCTAGGGGAGAACTGCTAACTTGGAGAATTAGCAGACAGATGACTCTGAGCATTTAGGTCACCCCAGGAGCAAGAGCTACCCTGGCAATAAGGGGATGCAGATTAGTCACCAGCTGCCTTGGGACAGGAAATGAGTTCTTGGCCCATTTCCTGATGGAGAGAAACCCAGTTAGCACTTCACACAGTCAAGTTGCTGACTAGCCCTGAAGAACATACAGGGGAGAGAGGCTATTGCTGTCCAGATGGCTGCTCCCCAGGGCCCATTGGTGGATGTCACCAATGCAAAGGGCCCTCAATTATGCGGCACTTTGCTGCCAGAAAAGCAAAATAATTATCAGAAGGTAATTCTCTTAAGAATGGCTGGCACATCTCTGGGAGACATGTACTCACCATCAATGGGGCAATGTGGAAAAGGGTTAACTGTGTTCTTAGAACCCTCAGGACAGGAGGACCAGTGAGCAACTGGAGCCCCAAGGCTTTGTCCTAATACCTCCACCTCCGCTACCCAGCATGGTATCTCCTCCAGAAGGCAGAGCATGGTTTCCAGAGAGACTGACTAATTTAAAATACAAAATAACAGGAAAGTAGAAAACTTATGCAGGCCTTACTGCAGAGAAATGGTTCCCAGTACCGCAGTGTCTCTAGGGGGACTACACTGGTTTCAACATCAGTATTGAAATTTCCTGGTATGAGCGAGAAGGAAACATGGAACACGCAACAAACCTGCTTAGGAGTTTATTAGAGGGGGCTGTGCGGGCCTGGGGAAGTCAGTGTGCAGAGAGAAAGAAAGATGGCGTCCAGCTTTTAAAAGCTGTCTACTGCATGCGCACAAGGGGTTGACATGACTAGGTCTACGCAGATGATGGGGCTCATGCATGCACGCAAGGGCTTTGCTGAATCATACGTGGATGATGTAATCCATGCATGTGTGCAAGGGCTTAGCTGAGTCATGATGTAATCCACTCCTCACATGGGTCATGTTGGGGGAAGGCTTTAACATCTCCGGGGGCCATTAGGCACTTCTGCCTGAGGGCTTGTCTGCACATGCATAGCCCTTGAACCTGGAAGTATCCGCCTTATGTGGCTGAAATCATTACAAGCATGGCATCCAGTCTTATGTTTAGCCCGGGAACTGAAAATTTCAAAAGTGCTACCCGAAAGTGGGGAGGAGGGTACAGGGGAGTGCACATGGAGAAGCCTGATATACTAACTCTTCTATTACTATGGAGAGACACCGTAACTATGGCAACTCCTATAAAAGAAAGCATGTAACTGGGTTTACTTACAGTATCATACACTTAGTCCATTATCATGGAGGGGAAGCATGGCTGCATGCATGTATGGCACCAAAGTAGTAGCTGAGAGCTGTCTCCTGTTCTGCAGGCAGGTAGAAGAGGAAGATGGACCCTGGCATGGGCTTTTGAAACCTCAAAGCCCACCCCCAGGTGCAGACTTCCTCCCAACAGGATATACCTCCTAATCCTTCTATTCCCATCAAAGAATTCCACTCCCTGATGACTAAGCCTTGAAACAGAAGAGCCTGTGAGGGCCATTCTTATTCGAACTGGTTGGAACCTTCAATTCATCTCTAGGTGATCCCAAAGCCTCATTCCCTGCCTCTCCCCACAAACTCCACCCATTCAGAGTCTCCAAAACAAAGAGAAGGCACCAAAAAGCCTAGCTGGGACCCATCTTGGGGTTATCAGACTCATTAATAAAAAACAACTGGAGAATGGATTCGAATGGAAAATCTACAACTGTACTAGAATGTTAAAAGAAAAGCCCTGGTTGAGAAGCTGTAAATCTTGGTACCAGCCTGGGAGAGGAAGATGGAGACATTCAGAAGGAATGTCGTACTATTTGAGTTAGAGGTGGAGGTCAGCCATGAGGCAGACAAGAAGGTACATAGTGAAAAGTTTCTGCACCCCAATAAGCATCTCCGCTGACCTAGCAATCCAAATCAGACAAAATCAAACTAAATTAGAATAAGCCCAAATGTAATGGATAAAAATGCTCCCAGATGGTTTTCCAGCCCCCCAGAGAGGAGATGAGAAAGGAAGACCAGAAAACCACATGTCTGTTTTCTGGGGGGACAGTTTAAGTATCCTGTGGGAGTGGTCTTGAGCATCTCTAGGGTAGGAGTCATCATTTGGTGGGCTTTCTGAGATGCTCCAGGGTTTGGAGAGAGACAGGGGAGGGAGCTAGGGGTGGAGCTTCCACCCAAACACAGGGCAGGGAAGGGAGCATCAGAGAAAGAGCAAAGTCTGAAGTTCTAGGAAAAGCATATTTAGGCTCTGGCAAGCATACACAAGAAAGACAAAACAAAGGAAAAGCTGCGCCTGTCTGAGTCAGGACTCAGCAAAGCAGGCAAACTGAAGAGAACCTCATAGCAGTTTGAAGAACTGCACTAGAGAGGGGAGGATTCTGGGAAGGAAGAGCAGTACTACCTCAATAGAGGGACAGTTAGTATTCTTCCCATCTCTTTACCATGATTTAAGCTGGACCTGCTTCTCTGAAGAACAGTCTCCTCGCCAAAGCATCTGGTGACCTGCCCAACTGGATCACCTTTTGAGGACAATGGCAAGTCTCCACACAGACGTATAGTCCATTCTTTTGGTTAGGAGGAAACAGCTTTCCCTTAACGGGCCTTCAAGGCTGCTTCAGTACATTTTATGTAGTTTTTATGGTGTTGTGCAATTCTGTGAATTAGGCCAAATTTTCTACAAAGTTTTCTATCTGGAAGTAAAAATTTACTTGACCCTAGAGATTTATTCTTCAGATGTTCTCAAAGGAGAGATGATAGATGATAGATAGATAGATAGATAGATAGATAGATAGATAGATAGATAGATAGCATTTAAACACATACATATTACAAAAGCATTATTCAAGTATGAAGATGTTGAACGCATTCAGTCATGCAGACATTGGCAGCAAATGCCTCTGCTTATATTTATGGATATGAGTATGTTAGTAGAAATGACAGCCTGGAAATTCATCATAAAATGGTAGGAAATTCCTCCCAGAGGCTGATACTAAAATTAAAAACCCTTCAGATATTCCTTTCAATGCAAGAGCCCTTCTGAGAGACTGGTTTAAATATTTAATGTTCAGCCATTTTAACCTCAACCACAACTTATTACATTGTTAAAAAATCATACTTCCCTATAGCCCACTCAGAGCCTAACTCTCTGCTTCAGGTTATAGCCATGATAAGAATTGTGACATGCCTGTAATCAGGCTGAATGGGGGCAAGAGAGGCTACTGCAAGGGATCAGGGTGACTGTCCACATCTCTGCAAACTCAGGGCATCGAGGTTTGTAATTTGTACATCTTTCAGTCAAATGCACCCTTTGGGTGTGGGCATAATACAGCAAATAGCCTCATGAGAGAACGGGTTGCAGTGTAGGCTCTATTGTTTACAACCCTACCTGAGCAGGATGATATTCAGTTCCTGCCCCTGTCGCTCAGGATTGATTGACCCTGGTGTTCCCAGGCATGATGTCTTCTGCAAGGTTCTTACACTGCTTTGATGTGAGGTGAGGAAGCTGGTATATGGGAGAGTTTGAATCACAGGTTAGCTAGTGTGTATAGCCCTTTAACAAAAAGATGTGTGTCTGTCTGTCTGTCTCTCTGTGTGTGTGCATGGCTATAGGTGTTCATGGCTGCCCAAAGAGTGTGTGATGGATCCTCTGTAGCTGGAATTGCAGGTGGTTGTGAGCTGCCTAATATGGGTACTTGTAACTGAATTCAGATCCTCTGGAAGAACAGCATATATATGCCACTGCTAGGTATATTTATAGTTAGCCAGGCTAGATACTTGCAGTAGCCATGGCAACCCTGCCCACTAGGGCATCTCTGTTAGTGCTGATACCACAATGCAGGCAAACATGGACTATAAAGGTCTTGGGGACCTTGTTCCCTTGGTCTTCTGTGAGGACTCCCAGGGAAACTGACAGTAAGGAGCTGGGGGAAGAGAGAGGGGAAGGAGAACTTTGTTGCCAGAGCCTGAGTAGCTTTGGGTTGTTAAAAATTGCTGAAAAAGACACAATGAGGTATGGGCCCTTTGGGAGAGGTCTGCTATACTCATGTAACAAACCTCACATGGGTTTCTTAAAGAGTCTATGGATGCGGGTTAACCAATTTTTGTAGCTATATACCTTATGCTTTTAGTTCATAAAACCACTGATTATACTGCCACTTATAAAGCTGCCTAAGTGTCTTAGTATATTACACACATATGAACATGAAAAATTACATGACTGAAAGATAAATGATAGATGAAATAGGTTAGATTATGGATTGATGATAAATATGTAATACTTAGATAAGAATATATAAGATATAGATGACAGAAAGATGGATCAAAGATAGATGATGAGAGATGAAAAATAGTAATAACAGATATAGATACATCTATCTCTATAATTATAATAGATGATAGAGCATATAAATGAAAGAGACAGATATGATGGGTTATACAGATAGGATATATGCATATATACATATTTGTGTATATACATATGATTTCTGCTGCCAGACACAGAAATAAAGACCAGCAATTGCATGTTTTATTTCAGTTTTTCAGTTGTTAACATGTAATAAAGTTCAGCAATTTTTAAAAGACTTAGCTATTCTAACACACTCATCAGTAAATTCAATAAATAATGAGTATTTCTATTCCACATGCTAAGCCCCAAATGAATAAATATTCAATAGAGTCAAGACAAAGAAAAACACAAAAGCAAACCACATCTTTGAAAAAGGAAAGGAGAGAAAGAAAAAGAGAGACAGAGAGGGCTAACAACCCTTGCTGTCAAAATATACATCTCTTTACACTCATTCATCCTAAATGCTAATCCCCTAGTTCAGTTTCCAATTCCCTGAGTGTTCATGGGATTAAACCTGCTTCATTTTATGCACATATTTTATATTTTATCATAATGACAGAGTGTTAAATGTTTTACTTACTTCGCAAAAAATTACCATACTCTTTAAGAAATGCCTTCAGAGATGAATGCCACCCAGGGTTAGTCTAGGTTTTATTTGGGCCCTGAGAAATTGTGCATCAAAATCTCGTCAAAAACAGTGATTTGCTTTGCATCTTCGGCGTGGAAGGCACTTGCGGATGGTGCTGCCTTTGATGGCAGCAGAGGAAAGGAATGCAAAGGGAGGAACTGAAATCAGCATGTGTTCAGTGCCAGAGAGGGATGCCTGGGAACAGCCCTCGTCCTGGGCAGGACGAGGTCTTCTGAGCCAAGAGGCTACTGGTCTCCCGGAAAACCGGTTTAAAAAAGACTCGAAAATAAAAAACCCTCTAACTCCTTCTCCATCCAACTCTGACTCGATAATCCCACCAGGTACTGAGAAGCCATAAATATGGAAAATGTCTTAGTGACTGAAATAGACATTAGTTTCATTTAAATATTTTTCATGCCTTGGAGGAGGTTTTTAAAAGTGAACGCTCCTTTTTTTTTTTAAATTTCAGAAGTTGTCTTTAAAAGTTCCTTTCCACCATAACTCTAGAATCAAACAGGGATGAATGTTGGCGCGATTCCTGAGCTCTGCGGCTATGCTTAGTGGTTCAACTGCAATGCACCTTTCCCGCAGGACCCCGTCATTTCTATTTATTTTTTTTAATTTTGACAATTATGAGTAGCCAGAAGCTGTATAGAACAAACAAACAGAAGAGTATTTTTTTTTTAGAGCATATTTTTCTCTTGGTGTTCTGGAAGCTTAATGATACAGCACAGGTACAGTACTGTACTAACTCTCTGTCTAAAGCTGAACTATGACAGAATACATTTGTGTGCCTTGGATGAGAACTACCCCCACACACTCACATATTTGAACTATGATAGAATATATTTGTGTGCCTTGGATGAGAACTACACACACACACACACACACACACACACACACACACACACACACACACATATTTGAACCCTTGTCTTGAAGAAGCCACAAGGCATACAGTCTTGCTTGGAGAAGTCCATCACTGGGGGTGGGCTTTGAGAGTTCCTGGCTGGGCCTATTTTTGGTTCTTTGTGGTTTTTGTTGAAAATGTGATCTCTCAGCATCCTGTTTCTATGATTCACTGCCACACCTCCCCATCAGGATGGGCTCTCCTCCCTCTGGGCCCATAAACCGAAATAAACTCTTTCAAGAGAGGAGTGATAACAGCAAAGGGGTCAAGACCGTGATAGGGAAACCCACAGAAACAGCTGTCCTGAGCTAGTGGGAGCTTACTGATTCCAGACTGACAGCAGGGGAACCTGCATAGGACTGAAGTAGGCCCTCTGAATGCAGGTGACAGTTGTGTGGCTAGGGTAGTCTGTAGGGCCACTGGCAGTGGGACCAGGATTTATCCCTAGTGCTTGAGCTGACTTTTTGGAGCCCATTCTCTTCAGAGGGATACGCTGGTCAGCCTAGATATAGGGGGGAGGGCCTTGGTACTGCCTCAAAGTGATGTGCCAGACTTTGTTGACTCCCCATGGGAAGCCTTACCCTCTCTGAGGAGTGGATAGGGAATGGGGTGGGGAGGAAGTAGAGGGAGCAGGAGGAGGGGAGGGAGTGGGAACTTGGATTGGTCTATAAAATGAGAAAAGGCTGTTTTAAAACTTAAAATTAAAAATAAAAAAGAGTAATAAATCTACCCAGAAAATAAAGATGAGAGGAAATCAAATCAAAAATGAAAAAAAAATAAATAAACTTTCTTCTAAAATCTATTTGGATCATGGTGTTGTATCACATAAGGTACGGGGAGAGCAAAGGATATGAGCAAAGTAAGTGGCAATGTATGAAACTCTCAAGGAATAAAAACATTTAGAATGTACTCATTTTGAAAAAGTGATAGTAATTTTCATAAAACCTAATAAAATATGAATAAAACATGTAGATATTAGAGTACTATACATATGTTTTATAAACACATATGTATATTTAAGCCTATATATCCTATACTTAATTATCCAAATCTAAGGAAAAACATTCAAAAATTTCCTTTCAATCAAAATAAGTAAGTTGTTAACATCTGTGGAAAATTACCAAAAGTTGACACTTCAGATATTACACATTAAAAAGTGTAGTGATGAGGTGAGCAGGCCTGCTTTTCGTCCCGCCCAGCTTCTGCCCAACTAGCTTTACACCCGAAATAACAACACACAAATTGTATTCATTTAAACACT
>LOEQ01001117.1:263830-275103 GCA_001685075.1 Bramus lutescens | reverse complement strand
GATAGATAGATAGATAGATAGATAGATAGATAGATAGATAGACAGACAGATGGAGACAGATAGATGATTGATAGACAGATGAGTGGATAAATAGCCAGCTGGCAGGTTTGAGGCAGGATCTCACTCTGTAGTCCAGACTGACCTAAAACTCACTACAAAGTCTGGTCCGGTCTTGAACTCCTAGAAACCCTCTTGTTTCAGTCTCAAACTGATTACACGCATGTGCTACCAAATAAGTAGTATATTTCAAAAGCTATTTCACGGAAGCCATCATCTTGACCAATCAAAAGTGAGTTAAATTGCTACGGTCAGGGATTAGGGATGATTGTTTAATACTCAGTTGTTTTGGTAGTTGGAGGCTTTGTGGTCTAATTACAATCTGCGACCACATGATGCTCACCAGTACTCACACTCTCCCCCTTCATGAAGCTCCTGCTCCCTTTTCTCCCCCTAACTGCAGTCAGCATCTGGTAATAGGGTCTTCTTCACTTGGGTCTTGACTATTATATCTCTGTGAGTGAAAGTGTCCATAAAGATGGGAATTTCTATGTGCCTATGCCAAACTAGATGGCCACACAGAGCAGGTTTTAAGAAAAAAAAATCAAAGATGAAATTTATAAGCAAGGACTGAAAATATGTGTGGATCAAGAATCCTAAGTAATGGAATTCAGACTCAGAAAGAGAAATACTGAGCGCTCTCTCTTGTCTTCGATCTTCGGGGTTGAATATATGACCTGGAGTAGCTACAGAAACCAGGAAAGTAAAAAGGGACCAGGTGGGGCTGCTGAAGAATGAGATAAAGGACACAGGCGATAGGAAGAGAAAATGAAAATCGTCTTTAATTAAAGAGGGAAGATGGTGGTCAGTAGAGAGGAGATGTAGAGTGGAGGGAAAATAACACTAGGGATCGTGATAAAGCCTCAAAGCATCACAATATCTTATAGTTACCCAAATTCTATAGAATGCATACAACTGTGTATGTTCATACATATACAGGTGGAATAAAGTTATGCCACTTGGGCTGGCAATGCTCCCCACAGCAGCACGAAATAACTAACAAATCCCCAGTACCAGACCTGAGAAACCTCCTTTCCAGTTAGTGGTCAAGGTCGTCCAAGTGACTCCCACAACAATATAGGCATTGTTATCGCCCCTCTTAGAGGTTGACAATAAACCCCTGTTGCTTAAGACTTTGCATATTTCAGAACAGGACCTGGAAGATTCATGTTCCATCTAACCTGGAAGCCTTCCCTGCAGTATGGCTTTCAAATTACCAGAAAGTTCTATGCAAGCTGCCAAAGGAGGAGAGCAAGCAATGTCAAGATATCTCTAAAGGTACAATAGTCGTACTCATATCTTAGGGGTGACCAACAGCCGTCTAATTGGATTTAACACTCAACAGGAGAGAAATCACGTCTGGTCTCAGAAACCAAGCCAACTACCAGGGGCAGGTGAAATCATGGATCTTAGAAGAGAACCTACCACTGCCTCCTTACTATATCCCATAATTCCTAGCTGCATTCTCAAATATATTCTTGTACTTACAGATATGCCTAGCTCTCACCCCACATCCAAGAAGCTAATATTTGCATCAGAGATCATTACAGAAAATAGCAATTAGTTTTAATGCAGAGATCAACTGATTATTGGGTATGTAGTCCAAAGGATAAATCCATATGATAGCCCCAACACCTAAAGCTCAGAATATCACGGGAGGGGCACAGATAGTTAAAGCCAGAAGACTAGGAAGTCCTGTGATATTGGGCCTCCTAGAAATGACAGGGATGATACATCTTTGATACCTCAACAATATGACTGTCTAAATAAGACTTGAACAAGGTCAAAACCAAGAGATCTGCTAATGCAGAAAGAGGGAACCTCAGAAGGGACCCACCTCTAGACAGACAACCGTAGGCAGCTAAGAACTGCTGAGGGAGAATTACTCTTCTCCCAGGAATAAGCCATCTAGTTGGTTATTCAATGTAAAACAGTCAGCTCCAAAATCCACACTCAACACTGAACAGATTTACCAGATTGCATTTACAGATTTATACATATACGCAACAATGATAACCAAAGAAAAAGAGGCCATCAACTTGAGGAGGAGTGGAGAGGGGAGNGAGGGGAGAAGTTAGAAGGAAGGAACATGGGGGTGGCTGGAGAAAGGACAGGGAATGGGGGTGCGATGCAATTACTTCAATAAAAGTTTTTCAAAATCTGCTTTTATTTACTTCCCTGAGTTTACTTAGAGCTCCAAGCCCCCTTGATGACAGCTGTCATAGTCCAGGGGTACAGAAATTACTGGCTAAAGACACAAAATATAGTAAATATGAAACACCACCAATGAAGTTCATAGACTCCCCTTAGAGAAATGGCTAGGGCCATGTATCCACTGCTGTCTTTAGTCTGTGACATACCTCATCTCACTATGAAACATGAGAGGTAATGCAGGGACATAGCATGGCCAGGCTGCCATCAGCCAAAATAACACCTCCTCCTGTCTTACCCCGAAAACTCAGGGGCCTCTCCTTGACAATGTCACAGTAATTAAGGCTTCATTTTCAAATGTTCACCAAGTGACATTTTTAAAAATTACTTCAGATGGAATCTGAAACCCCCTCTACTGTTTATTGCTTGACGAGAATAGATTTATTTGTCTCCCTAATCACAGAGCAGAGCTGTGTCTCGGACTGATGCAATTACCAGATGGTATACCAGGCAGAATTCTCTTCTGGATTCCTTTCATCTTAAAATGAAGTCTTATTGCACAACAGTGGGAAAATCAAGACTCCTGCTTAAATGATGAAGACAGATTAATGATAACTTTAATGGTCCATTTTTATTGCATGAAAAAATAAGTAAACGGAATTTAACAGACCTCTATTCTAAGCGATTATTTTAAATACTAATTGAGATAGGAATAGGATGTTTATCTATTTAATTAATAAGATAACATGGATGACACTTTGAGAGCAAATTTGAGGAGAGAGAAGGGGACTGAAGATTGTGTACAGAGCATGTGTTTGGGTAACATGTAAGCTTAACATCTGACCTATATTTTATGAGAGATGCCATCACTTTTATTCAACACAAAATAAATGTACTTCTATCAGTGAAAGCACAATTAATCCTACATTTTAATTCTTAAATGCCATCATTTCTGTGATTGAAAAAAAAAAAAGATGTTTCTCTTGGTCATAGTCATTCTGTAAAACCCCACAACGAGCCATGTGTACTTTGGCTCAGTTCCCTGAGCTAGGTGTTGTAAGAACGCATGGATAAAGAAGGGACTCTGAGTGTGGCAGCTTTACTTCTGGGCCCAGCAAAGGAGCCTGGCATTGTGCTCTCCTCCCTGCCACTGCCATTCTCGTCCAGCCCACATTTAGAACTGCATTTTGAAAGACTTCTGTTAAATCTGTTTTCCTATTTCCTGTCTAGGAATATACTCTTTCAACTGGCTAATCGTTTCTTTAGCTGAGGCGAATGTGTAAATGTAGCAGACCATGATCAAGGCAGACAAATGAACAGCTGTGGAGAGCTGATACCAATGAGCTGAGACCATTTGTCTCTGTCCATAGGTTTGAACAAATTTTGCCTAAATGGAGTGGCTGGTTAAAGACAGTGTGCAAGCCTCATGGCTCACAGCTCATAAACTATCAGTCCTTTCCATAAACTATGAATCTCCTTATGTCTCATTGAGTCATTTAAACAAAGGGGCGATTTCATTCCATTTAGAAGCAGAGACTTTCAACACTCTGACATTCTATCTGAACAACAGAAACCTACCTTTCACCCTTGTGAGTGAAAATCATCTTCCACAGCAGTCACTGGCCTGGTTTGCTAATCCCTGGTTCACACAGAGCTCTTCTCCATGATGCATCTTGTTACAAATCAGTTGTGAAAACCCTCTACGTATTTCTCAGTTCCCTGCACATCATTAGAGTCAGTCCCCGGGTAAGGCGTTTCAAAGTTACATGCCTAGTCTGCTGTGTTCGTTTGCAGGACGACCCAATGACATTCAGCCCTGTCACCTTGGTATCTAAGCTAGCAGCTTGACTCGGGCATCACTGCAGTCACTGGAGTAGACAGGACAGATGTCCCCTGCTGCTACTATAAAAAACAGGGCATCATTAGGGTAGAGGGCTGAGCAGAGCAGCCAGGACCTGAGGCACAAAACCTCTGAACATGCAACTCCCTAAACAGCACAGAGATCATCTATGTAAAAAACAGAGGTTATGAAAATGTCCCTTAAAGAATGTAAATGTAACCTCAAGCCATTACCATAATTTACTGCAACTGCAAAATGCAGTTTGGCCTTTCTGTCTTCTTGACTTCTCATATTGTGTCTGCAGTATATATTAAGAGATATACAAATTAATAAAAACTACATTGGCATCCACCCCAGTGAACTTTCCAGTTCTTCTCTGTGTGTGTTCATGTGTGTGTGTTTATGTGTGTGTGCCATGGGGTATGTGTAGTTGCACATGTGCATGTCTGCACGTAGAGGCCAAATGTCAACACCAGGCATCTTTCCTCTGGTGTATTCTACTTTCAATGCTTTTAGTAGGACCTCTCCCTGGCCTAGAGCTAGCTGGATAGTCTAGATGAGCTGGTCTACAAATCCTAGGGATCTGGCTGTCTACCTCCTCAACACTGGGATTACAAACACAAAACATCACACCCAGCCTTTTTATGTAGGGATCTGTGAATCAAATGCAGGTCCTCATGTTTGTGAGGCAGGCACTTTACTGACCGAGCCGTCCTGCCAGGTTCTGTGCTCAACCAGACTCATCATGTTTCCACACACTGCTCTGCTTCAAGTTTGTAAACAAGGATTTCTATTCTGCAATACTTGAGCTCTCCTCCTGGTCTCTGTCACTGTCCTACACCATGCGCTAAATAAACGGCTGAGAGAAAACTTCAGGCCGTGCCTATAGCTGCTTCATTTACACAATTGTAAAACTTACTTTGCATTCAAGGTGGGCAAATCGCCATGCACTAATGCACTATTGACCCTGTTCCCTTGACTGATGACTGAAGCACAGGGCCTAGGGAAGTGGGGAGGAGTCCTTATTAGGGAGAGAGTGGGAGAGTTGAAGGAGAAAGCCATGATTCTGCATGGATCAGCTACAAGGAATTCTGTAGCTGAATTCAGCCAGTGAAGGTCATTACGCAATGACACAGGAAACGAGTTGGGAGCAATTCAATAATCTGTAGGTAGAATTTCAGTAATAACAAAATCTATTTTTCTGAGAATGCTAAGTAGGCACCCTCTATAGACTTACTTGGAAACCAAATATGGAAACACAAAAGTAATAAGCCAAGGGACTTAAAACGAGATTTGTTCCACAATATTCCATATTTACCGCACTACGTAAAATCAACAGATGATTTGAAATATCCTCCTCACTGCCATGATCTGAATAATTCATGCATTTAAAGTTTTATGTTAGTTTCTGTGGATATCAGGACTCATATTTCAAACCATTTTATCTCTCAATGAAAATAAAAAACCACTGCTTGGAATTCTCCACTGCTCACACTGCTGTGAACACACTGGTTGCTCTTCTTCCCTCTGACCCCATACTGCCTCCTCCCCTAGACCACTCCTGTCCTACAACCCAAGGGTCTGTTCTAGACCCACCCGTCGGCCACTGAGATGCAGCTCTCCCTAAGTCAGGAATCATGCTAATTATGCAGTATGATAAATCGATGTGCCAAAGTGTAGATAGCCTGATGAGATGCTTAGAGAGTTATTTATATCCTCCCCTTCCATCACAATTCAAAGACTTTTCTTTCTCAACTCTATAAAGATCTCTAAGGGGGGGGGCATAGCTGTTTCTACTGTTGAGCAGGCATTTGGTAGAAACATGGCGGATCACCTTCTTCGGGGATATGTGGTAGGGTGCAGGGCTCAAATCAGAGTCGCACGTTTCCTTCAAAACATAAAAACTTAGCACAATAAAGATCACATCCCTCTATGCTATGGAATCAAAATGTGCTGTCACGTGCCACTTGCTGACAGCTTGGGATCTGAGGATGCCAGGAGCAGCTATTCTTGGCCCTGACTTTGGTTTCACTTTTTCTGAAGCTACTCACAACCTCAGGTCATTTTTACTACAGATATATGGCTCCTCCACTTAAAATACATTTTCCATATGTGTGTGTATGCATATATATGTGTATATATGAGTTCATGTTATCCCTATGTAATAATAATCCATGTTTTGGGGAGTTCCAATGAAATGTCCTCCATAGGGTCAGATATTTGAAGACTTGATTCCCCATTAGGGGTGCTATGTGGTGAGGTTGCAGAGGTGAGGACTTGCTGGAGAAAGGACTTGACTGTGTGTGGGTTTTGAGTGTTTACAGTCTCACTTCACTTCCTATGCACTCTCTCATGCTTTGTGCTGTGCTTTCTGTCAAATAGGCAAGCCCTCCACTTTCTGCTCCAGCCACCATGCCTTCCACTTGCTGCCATGCTTCCTGCCATTGTGGAATCTTACTTCTCTGGAACCATAAGTCCAAATAAATTCTTTTATAAGTTGCTTTAGTCATGGTGTTTTATTACAGTAACAAAAAAATCAACTAATATAATGCTCTTGGCCATTTATTTAGATCTGTTGGAGTCCGAACCATAGTTTCATGTTTAAACATCTTCTATGCTGGTGTCATTCAAATTGTAAAATTTGAGAAGTTTACTTAATCACTTCTTGGCCCTTTTAGGTAAGATCAAATGAGAGTAACGCATTCATTTGTGTTACAAATATATACAGACCACCCAGAAGGGACCAAAGGCCTGTGTTATGATTTTGCATATGCTACCTAATTAATAGGAACATAATATTCATGCACACTGTCCTAGAAATGAATCTGGTAGGGTTGCCTTGCCATTATCCCACCAATTCCACAGCTTGGGAGAGAATGAAAGCACTAGGGGGAAGTAGTATATATTTCTGAATGGCCTTTCCAGTCAACTGATGGTCTTTTGAGAATCCTCCTGCCAACCACTGAGCATTTTAGCTTCCAATGGTCAAAGTGTAAGAGTGCTTGGGGACCAATTTTAGGGGTATGGCATGACTTCTCAGTCCAAGATGAAATAATGTCCTTCCACCCTCCAAAGTAAGAGGAGCAGCCATGAAGTCATGCAGGGGCTGAAGAAAGGCAGCACCTGTGGAAATTTGCCTTGCATTCTTTGTCAAGAGCAAATATTTGATCCATAAATGCTTTATTGACACATGGTGCCAATGTTACTTACATGTTTGCTAGCACGTCTGCAGCTTCAGTTTGGCTCTCTGAATCTTTGTTTTCTGTTCAACAATGCTACTGTGTCACAAGTTGCCCCTCTCACTCACCAAGGTTGTTGATGAGCACACAAGCAAAGTGATAAATATAAAGGAATCCTTACCCAGCTGCAGAAAATGTCCCAAATACTAGAAAAAAGTTTGTAGAGCCATTAAGCAAGACACTTGAACTAGATCACAGTGTAAGATTAGGTTTTAATCCATGGCTGTTCCTTATCATATTAATTTTTTTCTTTACAATTTGACATTAAGTTTTTCAGAACATAATAAAGCATTTTATCTTATTATTGTTATTGTTCACCAGAGAGTATTTTATGAATGCTTCAAAAATCAGTTTTTACGTCCTTGGTCTTTTTTATGACTATCTAGGTTTAACATGGATTAATTTAAAAGTCATGAAGTGAGATTAAGGTGAAAGCTGTAATTCATTGAGTCACATATTTCTCTTTGGTTCTTTTATATTTTGAAAGAATTTATTCACCTCAATAAATACACAATGAAGTTGTCCTGTGCAAAACTGCCCTTTAGATCGAAGACAAGCAAGATGGACTCTTGTGATGGATTCATGAGAGGAAGGTATAGCTCTAACGTAAGGTTGAAGATTTTCAGGTCTCATGATTGTATGGCTGTTTGTTTACCCCTTTAGCCCTGGGGAGACGAACAAGAACTGTCTAAGCTATTCTTGCAAACATAAAACTTACCAGAACTAACAGCCCAAGGAAGGGTTAGAAACTCAGAATCCTTGAGAGGATGGAGAAACTTGGGGTAGGGATGGAAAACCCTGGAGAAGATGGAGAATAGTGTGGAGGATGGGAAGCTTTGGAAAAGATGAAGATCCTTGTGAGGATAGAGAGCATTGGGGAGGATAGAGTCCTGGAGGGAATGGAGAGCCTTGGAGAGGATGAAGAGCTTTGGGGAGGATGGGGAGCCTTGGGAAAGATGATCCCTGTGGAAGATAGAGAGTATTGGGGAGGATAAAGAGCTCTGGAGAGGATGGAGAGTCTTGGAGAGGATGAAGAGCTTTGGGGAGGATGGGGAGCCTTGAGAAAGATGATCCCTGTGGAAGATAGAGAGCATTGGGGAGGATAAAGAGCCCTGGAGAGGATGGAGAGTCTTGGAGAGGATGACGTGCCTTGGGAGGATGGAGAGCTTTAGGGAAGATGGAGAGCCTTGAGTAGGATGGAGGTCCTTGGGGAGGATACCTTGGGGAGGATGGAGAATCTTAAGGTAGATGAAGAGCCTTGGGAAGGTTGGAGCCAGGCATTGTGAGATCAACATTTGTACCTGCTTTTCACTGGACTCTGAGCTAGTTCCCGAAATGGAAAATGCAAGGGTTGACACCAGTGCATCAGGGATCCAGGGATTCTGTGATCCAGGCCAGGGTAGAGGTGAGCTCTACTCTCCTGAGATTAGACACAGCATCACTGCCCTTCTGGAATTCATGTGGGCAGGCAAAGAATTCACAGTTACAGGTAATAAAGTTTACCACTGGTACATCTCACTTTTTGAAGCTGGACTAGTTAGAGATCGGACTGCAAATACTTCCAGAACCATTCAGAAGGAGGACAAACACGATGACCTTTTAAGGATGCGAACATGTTCATCTTAAACAGTTTTACACTGATCATGCCACACAAACACTAAAATAACAAGACACAGATATGGAAAGGGGTACATAACAGGATCTACAAAAAAAGCCTGGCGGACAGGAAGCAGCCTGTGTAATTCCATCGGTGTTACAATCAAATACCAAGCAAGATACAGTGTGCACACTATGTGCACTAACTTCAAAGAGAAAATGAAAATCCCCACACATGTCGGACTTTAAAAGGAGAGATAAAGTTAATTAATGAACACAAGTAAGCTTAAATAAAAGAAATCACTCTGGTAGAAGAGAGTCTCATTTTACTTGATTTTAACACTGTGCACACATAAATAGACAAAAATTTTCATCTAGATGAAAAAAAATCTTGATGTTTCTGCCAAAATAAAGGTTGGCAATAAAATAATATGAAATATTTAATTTGCAAACATAAAGCATATTAAATCAGACAGTTGCATAATGCAGATGTTAGAAGAGATGACCTCATTTAGAATGAATTTAAGTGTATGGAAAAGATTTGGATTTATGAACAAAAAAAGTAAATTTTTAAATTTAGATATAGGCTATTTCTCCCCAGGGCAGGGTTTCTAACTCCTCAGTGCATACAGACTATTTCATCTCAAGGCAAGTTTATAACTTCTTTTTTAATTATTTATTTATTTTTATTTTCTGGACATTTGTGTTTTGCCTATATTTATGCCTGTATGGTGGTATCAAATCATTTGGTGCTGGATTACAGACAGTTGTTAGCTGCCATGTAGGTGCTACGAATTGAAGCTGGGTCCTTTGGAAGAGCCCCCAGTGCTCCCAGCAGCTGTGTCATCTTTCCAGGCCCATTTTGTAAAGTCTTAATGGAAATGCTGAGCCTCAGTTCTGAAGACCCAAATGCAGACAGGCACAAAATACAGCCCTGAGGAACCCTGATATCTCCAGAGTCACATTAAATCAAAGTCTTCCCTGGTGGCAGATAGTCAAGTGAGGGTACCCTTACCTCTAGAGTATGTGGCCAGCTGGGCTTCAGGTGCAGACTGTCAACCCAGCTATGAAAGGCTGGGGAAGGAAGATCTTAAGCCCGGGTTCTACTGAAGACACAGAGAAGATTAAGGCCATTCTGGGCAAACTAAATGAGACTATTTAAAATACGTATTTTTAAAGGAAAAGATGGACAGATCTCTGTGGGAGACCATTTGTCTAGCACGCTCAACATTCTGGGTTCTATCTCTAGTATTACCAGATGAAACACAAAAACAGTAACAAACGGGTAATCATGCCTACAGCTATAGATGTAACCATCCCACCAATGCCATCAATGATGTCAACCAGGCTAGAGTCAAATGTACTTTACTTGAAAGTAGAATCAAGATGCAGAAGCGACTCAGAACCATGCATACTATCCATTTGGCCTAGAGATATAAAACATGGCAAGTAGGCTGGTTCACATGTAGCAGCAGCAACCCAATCACTGAAAATTTATGTATTGGGCACGTTGTGCCAATATTTGTACCCATCTCTGAGAGCACAGTAAAAAATATAATAATTCATGGGTGTACCATTATATATCACCGGGTCTAGCTGCAGAAATAAATATGGAAATGAACAAGCCATTCATTCCAGTTGGATAAATGTCATGCAACATTCCTAACTTCCGTGGACACCCAGACAGACAACAGAGACCCTTTCTGTAGACACCTGTCCTTCAGGGCAAAGCCTGGGGTCTAAGGCTATAAATAAAGAGAGTATCTTAGGAGAAGCTCAATGGGATGAAATTAATTTCAGCATAGGAAGACCTTTCCAAGCGAAGCTGCAGCTGAGTCACCTCCATATGTTGTCTTCATGCTCAGTCAGGGAGCGGAGCGCCCACCACCATCAACCCATATCCTTCCTGTCCTCTTAGGTGGTGTAGGCTGAGATCAGCTTGTACTTACTTCGCTCCTAAGTTTGCGCAGATCCACCAGTAACATGGAAACGTTTCTTCTGCTTCTTTGCGAGAATTCTAATTTTTTTCTTTTCATTTATTTATTTTTGTTTAAAACAACCTATGCCTTTAGATTTCCCATTCTTTTAGTTGTTGGTAGAATTGACATCCCAGGTAGTGGGAGCACAAACATCTACAGTAGCAAACAATGCAAGACTAGGGTCCCTGTGTGAAGGCGTAAGTCATAAACAATCCCACACCGGTTCGGAATTATAATTAATAGAATAGTTATTTATTTAAAGGGTAAAAACTTACAGATCACCATCCCAGACAACAGCCCTCTGTGCAATCTGGAAAGGAGCCTAGTCACCGGAAGCGGAGCCGGAAGCCAGAGAGCGCGCGGAGGGCAGTTGCTGCTTTTTTAGAGAGAGAGACCACGCCCCAATGGGCT
>LOEQ01001117.1:243079-261656 GCA_001685075.1 Bramus lutescens | reverse complement strand
GTGGAGTAGACAGAAGAGAATTCTGGGAGAAAGAAAGCAGAGTCAGGCAGACGCCATGAGTCTCCTCTCCAAGACGGATGCTGGTTAGAATTTTCCCAGTAAGCCACCACTTCGTGGCGCTATACAGATCATTAAAAATGGGTTAACCAAGATGTGAGAATTAGCCAATAAGAGGCTAGAACTAATGGGCCAGGCAGTGCTTAAATGACTACAATTTGTGCGTTTTTATTTTGGGTGTAAAGCTAGCCATGCGGGAGCCAGGTGGGACGAAAAGCTGGCCAGCCTGCGGCTCCTATCACTACACCCGTGGTTGTCATTTCCCTGGGAGGGAGTCATCCCTTTGCATTCGTGAACAATTTCCTTGAGTCATCTATATGTGTATTCATGTAACAGTTATATTTCAGATTCCATCACCATTAACAATGCTTATTTCTTAGAAAAATAGCACATTTGTATTTTATTTTGTTGAGATTCCTGTCTTTGTCTTTGCTGCCAAGTTCAGACTCGAGCAGCAGGAAAGGTTCTGAGACATGAATTTTAATGCCTTGTGTCTTCGCCTTCTCCATGTGATTGTGATCCTTCATGCTCTGACCTCAGCTGTCAGAAATACTGAGCTGCTTCTTCAAAAAGTAAATCTCTTCAAGTCACTTTTAAATCTTTGGAACACAAATAAATTTATTATTGAGATGCAGCATTTGAGCTGAAACATGATCAAGCCATGTAACTTGATAGTTCTTTCAATGACTCGGTGACATATTCAATACAAAAAGTAAATAACTCATTTTAGCGACTGAATGGCAGCCACCCCCAACACATAACAGTTTCTAAATTCTGGCACCTATGACTGTGGCCAGACTTGAAACTGGAATTTTTATAGATCCACATTCCTTGTGAGTCCCTTAAATTACATTTTATGATGTATATTCAAGATACATAGCATAATACACAAACATAATAAAAATACTTAGCCTAGTGAAGCAAGTTAACATATCCTTCATTTCACTTTATTTATTTTTTAAAATTTTGTTAGACTCTATGAACTTATTAATAACACCAAATATGGCAGCATTTGAGTAACTGTGGCCCTCATATTGTACATACTCTGTCCATCTCATCCACCCTACAGGAATGTCATGTTCCACCCACTGAGCCACACTTCAGTTGCTCTTCCCAGTGTACCCCTGGAAACCACTGCTTCTTTCTGTACCTCTGTGTATCTGACTTTATTTTACTTATGTCCAATTCCACACAGAGGCAGGATAGTCATTCGGGATGTGACCTCCCATTCCTGTCTAGTCTCAAGCAGCAAAATGTTCTTGAGGCTGGACCATCTGGCTATGAAAGACAGAAGATTCTCTTTAGAAGAGAATTGTATTCAATTGCAGTTACCAATCATGTTTTCTCCATTCATTCATCATTCATTCTTTCACTTGTTATTCGCTTCCCCATCTTTACTGTTGTAAATAGTAGCACATTAAACATAAGACTGAAATACCTCTTAGAGATCAGAGATTTCATTTCCCTCAGAAAAGCTAAGTCCCATGATGATTGTTTCTAATTTATTTAGAAATTTAGATGCTATTTCCACAAGGATCACACAAAATTATACTACCTCCAAGAGCACACGGGGCTCCTCTGTGAGTGTTTGACTCCCCTCCCCCCACTATGCTTCATTTTTGCTGTGGACTCCCTCTCAGCTGACGTGAGTATATCTACAGTGACTCTGAGGTGTATATCTATCTGCCGGCTGTTTGTCTTGTTCGGGAAACATGTATTGTGATGGTTCACCTAAACTGTCAACTTGATGACATATAGACTCACCTGGGGGGGGGCAATCCTCTGAGCACACCTGTGAGAGAGTGCCTTCATTAGGTTACCTGAGATTTGAATGTGCACTCACTGTGGGCAGTGCCATGCTCCGGGCTGGGATCTTAGGCTATGTAAAGAGAGCTAAGATGAGCACAAGTGTGCATTGCTCTCCTTGACTTCCCCTGCTCCCATCTCACTCCCAGGATGAACTGTACCTTGAGACTATTGACCAGAACTCCCGCTATGGAATTGCATGCACTCATGGTCAATTATGGACGTTAACCCCTGGTTGTTCAGCCTCAGCCAACAACGTTTTTGGAGACTCCATCTACTCTCCATGTGTTCCCAGCCCAAGCTGCTGTACAGCCATCCCTTCTGGCTCTGTGCACCCTGGAAGCTGTAACTAAGGACTAAACAGAGACTAAGACACCACTGCCACTGACTGCTCAGAGTCCATGGCATATTTTTCAGCAAAATAATGTCATATAGTTATAATTTTGCTAAATTTGGCTTCTTGGACCTATCTTCTTCCACTTCACAAATAGGTCATGTATCATGCTTACAATTGAGTCATGGTTCCAAAAATATCCCAGCCCAAACAGTGACACACCAGCCAGACAAGGAAGGACCATGACAGCTGAGCCTAGGCCTCATTATACAAGGTCTGGTTGCCAGCTTAGGGAGAAAGTGAGAACTCAAAAGATGGCTTCATGTACGATATTTGAATATTGCTCTAGTTACTTCTGTCATCTCTTGTGCATGCTCAACGGCCTCCTCATATAAGTAAAGGCATAGCAAACCTCTCCCTGCCCAGCAGAAGAGACAGCTCAGTGAGGCACAGAGCTGGCTCTGCAGCTTGCCTTGGAATCTGCAACACCCACATAAAAAGTTAGGCAGGGCTGTGACTGTGCATGCTTGCAGTCCCAGCATTGGAGGTGGAGACAGGTGACTCTCCAGAGCTTGCTGGTCAACCAACATATAAATAGCTCAGCCCAGAAGTTTCTTGCTGAACTTCTATTTGAGGAATGAGAGGAAAAAAAACCGAGATACTATTGTGAGAAGCTGCATGAAGGTGTCACTATATTATTGTTACAGAAAGGAGAGGGGAGGGGAAGAAAGGAGAGGAAAAGAAAGAGGAGCGAGGGGGGAAGGGATGGGAGGGGAGGAGAGAGGAGGGGAGGAGAGGGGAGAGGTTGTTGTAGTCAATTGCCTCTGTTTACTTCCTTGCACCAAGAACAGCCTTAGACATCACTTTTTTTTTCATAAAAAGTTGAAATTGTTGACTGCTGAAAAGAATTCTTGTTGTATCTAATCTCCAGGGTTTAAATATTGATTCTTACTCTTTATTGGTTTCAGCAATGTTCGTTAAAAATTCAAAGGCAATCTCTAATGAGTAGCTTTCAAAACACAGAGACTACGATGAAGCAGGTATGGGTACCATGATGTTACACACGTGAGCAGAGAGCCAGAACTAAAGAAGACAGCGAGGGTTGCCCCCTTTGCTTAGTGTTTGCAAATCTAACTAGTCTCAAGATCACCACACCACGGTCAGCTTAGTGAATGTCGGGCAAATCTCTGTCTCACTGATGACTATGATGTGGAATTCAGAGATGCAGCAGGAATGAGGGGTGACTTTCTTCTGCATCCATCATCTTCCTTTTGCTGCCTGACTAGGTGTGACATCCCTGTAACATCCCTGTATGGGGTGACCAGAATTGTCCTCCCCTGCCTTATCAGATGTCTACAGAAAGAAGTCTCCTGCTGCCTACAGGTTACAGCCAAATGCATTAATATTTCTGTGAAGTCATTCTAAGATATGAAGACCCAGCTTTGTGGCACAGAGCTTAACTTCCAACCTCAGCTACCATAACAAAAAGCTATTGAGTCAGGATCACAAAGTACTTCCAGTTCCCATGGATGTCTGACTACTTCTGGGACCAGATGTTCCCTGTCATTGTTACTGCCCATGTTCTCTCCAGGAGACCTCACAAAGACCAGTTCCTTACACACCAAAGGCCTGAGGAAGACCCTTATAGAAAAAGCTGTTAAAGATACCTTTGACCCTACCAAGAAGGGTGCAAGCATCAAGTATAACCATTTCTGCAGTGGAAGAAGGGTTGACATATCATTTTCTCAGAAGATTCTGCTCCTCACGGCAGAACACCCCAACACCCCACTAAGTTACCAGTGTTACCAATACCACATCCCTCACTGAACAAATCTCTCCTTCCTGACTCCCTCATCCCAGGCACAACCATCTTCTGCTATCTCTTTAGTTTACCATAAATATTAGAAACAACAGCTTCGGTGTATTACTATAAATAAATTGAGGGGACATAAACTATGTAATCAAATGGTATAACGTACACAGTACTGAATGAATTCCTAAACCTTGAGAAATAAGTAGGTGCCTACCCATGGCTTCCATTTCAGGCTTCTTCTTTGGGGTCCAGGACCATGGAAGTTTCTGGAGTTAGTTCAGGAAGTGATGTGTTTGTCAAAGTGACAGCATATGAGCAATAAAGATGCTCACAGTGGCTGATGTTGCATTAAGAAATCTGTGGGGTTGAAAGATGTCCTTGTGTTTAAGAGCACTACTCTTATGAAGGACCTGTGCTAGGTTCAGAGGGCCCACCTCTGGCCTGTAGCTCCAGTTTCAGGGGATTTGATGCTTTCTTGTGGCCTCTGCAGGCATCAGGCACACACATGGTGAACCTATATAAGTGCAGGCAATCACACATTCAAATACATTTTTTTTAATTCTTGAAAGAAGTGTGACCTAAGATCTTGTGAAACACCAATGAATAATTATGTATGTATTCATGTATATGTATGCATGTATATATGTATGTATTATATATATGCATGTATGTGTGTATATATGTATGTACAAGAATGTGTATATACGTGTGTGTATGTGTGTGTGTGTATATATATATAAGTCTATTACTTACAAAATTTACAGTCAACTTATTTACAGTAACATTTAAGTCAACATGTCAGCAACATAGAAAAGCATGAACACATTTACAAGTAAATACTTCCTGTGAGGAAACGAGAAACAGAAAAAGGTAGAACTGGGTCTCAACAACACCAAATTAGATAAAGCTTATTTCCAAATATGGAGCATCTGTGTCTCTGAATTGTGGACACTTGAGTTGACTTAGAATTTGGGTCCTACTTGGAGCTAATAGTCATTATTAACCCGTGAACCTGTTTCGGGTCTAGAGTGCTCCCAACCAGGCTGAAGAGCCTGTGGGGTCGGCAGGTGCTTTTCTCAGAGCAGAGCCTCACAATACTGGTACACCCCAGGACTTCCTACCACTCAAGGGGTCTCAAGCCTGTAGACAGCTGGCATAGATGTTGTGTTGTAGACGTCTCTTTCTGTCTCCTTTCCTTGGTCTAATTTTAAAAATGCTGGTATACTAGTTAATATTGGCTGTCAACTTGATCGGGTGGAGAACAACCTAGAATATTTAAATAGTACAGAATACTGCCTAGTATAGCTGGAAGGAAGCATCCAGACAGCATTACCTCATAGAATAGACCCTAAATGTGGTCAGCATCATCCCATAGGCTGGGTCCTTCAATGGGACAAAAGGATTAAAAGGATATACTAAGACTGTCCAGTGTTGGACACAGAGAAGAAAGACAACAACACAATTATCAACTCTTTCACTTCATATGACACAATGTACCATTTTGTGTCTTGTGTAGTCTCGGCCATCCCTCACCACCTGGTTTGTGCTGCTAATATTCCTGTGCCTCTAGTTCGCATTGCGAAACATGGCATCTTTTCTCTTGCTGCTGTCTGTCCATTCAATGGCTGAGCAAGCCAAGTCTCCATGGAACCTACCCAGAAAGGAATCCACGGCCTGGTTCCATGCTGGATCTGAGGGTTCAACTTCCTGATTGTGCCCTAGGGAGCGCCCAGTGTCAACCTCCAGGGGTCAACGAGAGACACAGGATTCTGAGTGTGGCTAAAGTTTAGGTACCAAATAGCCTTCGTGTAGCCCACAGTGCTTAGAATCAAAACTTTTGAATTTTTCTGAGTTGTCAATCAGGTCCCAGTAAACCTTCGTCCCACATGACATTCAAAACAGGAACAGACTACCTGCATCCTTTAGAAGCTGTCCTTTTAATCCTTCAACAAATAGTCAATATACAGTCCTAATACTTGAAGGAATCGTGTGGCTCCTTGCTGCATTTTAAAGACCTGGGTAGAAAACTCTGCTTTGACTGAAGACTGCCTAGTTTGTTTATTCTCCTTGAGTTTTAGAGAAAGAATCTCTTTCCTTGTATCATTTTAATATTTCTTTATTACCTCTTGGTCTCTTTCTTATCATTCTCATCATTATAAGATGTTTATATAAAACTTTTCCTCAGAGGAACTCAAATCATATCACAAACTGAAATTGCCAAATAGACATTAATCTTTGCAGTGCCTGTGTGAGAGAAGCCGAAGCCCCAGTAATTAAAATATTGAATAGGTGTATGCGGAGAACCACACTGGGAAAACAAGACACAAAAGGAGCCGGCAGTTCATTATTTCAATTGTCAAAAGAAATTATGAGATTACAACCAATTCTCTGAGATAAGGACCTCAAAACGGTCATGAAGTGAGCCCAGATGCTTGCAAGATCTATTACCATGGGCGGAAACTATTTCCAAAGAGAGAGCACACGCTACAATGGCTGTATTTGTGAAGGACTTAGGGCTTTTATCTAGGTGATTACAGTCCTCTTTGATATTTATGCAGCATTATGGAACTTGCAGCCAAGGATTATCATCCTAGTTTAGTGATGGGACCCAGACAAGAGGGACTGCAGATGACAGGGTGTCACAGCAAGAGACTGGCTTCTTGCTTGCACATTATCTTCCACTACCACACAATAAGCCAGAGGATGTAAGGGAAGCCTCTGCTACAGCTAACTTCTATTTTTTGTCAGGGTATTTAATGTGCTTTTATACATGTGATAAATATTATATATATAATTTAATATACATATATATCTTAAATGACAGTCCAACAAAATTCAGTGTTTTCCCATTTTGATATCGCAAAATTGAACCTTTGTAATAATCTAACAAAGTCCCCCATTTCCCTCTCTTGCTACTTTGGTACCATCATGCCTGTGTCTCATTTTTGTGTCTATGAATCTGACCTCTCCAGAGACTTCATGTAAGGGACAAGACTTATTGTCTGTCTTGTTGAGACTGGAATGTTTCTCTTAGCAATATGCCCCAACAGGATCGCTTAGCAGCAGAATAAGGCACGGTCCCCTTTAAGGATTAATTAGCAATGTTTCCCGTGAATGCTCAATCATGTTTGTTCCCACAGTTGTTCATTGATAGACACTAGTTTTCTACCAAGTTGTATGTGAACAGTTCCATTCTGAACACAACATGCAAATATTTCTTTGAGGTCCAGCTTTCAGATATTGTTGGTTATATATTCAATAGCAGGATGGCTGGACCACATGGTAATTTAATCTTTAAACTTTTGAATCTTCATACAATAGCTCTACCAGTTTTCATTCTCATCACTAGTGCAGTAACAACTCTGTGATGGGACTTACCCTGCCAAAGGAAAAAAATTCTACAAGAAATAAAACACTAAGGAGAGAGAAACATAGACTAAAACACCATTGACATGGGAAGTTACATACAGCAGCAGAAAGAACCTAAAATTCAGAGACAGTAGAAAAAGATTAAAACTATGGGATCTTGAGGAAGAGAAGGTAATAGAGTCTGCATAGAAAGGATGCAGGAGGGGGCACTGACTGAAGGAAGAAGGGAAACAGACAGGGAGGGGTGGTGGATGGACGGTGGAAAGGGGGAGGGGTGGTGGATGGACGGTGGAAAGGCTGCAAAAGAGAAGGGTATGATGACACATAGTTCTGAAAAGGACACAGTGAATCTCATTTCTCTGTGTGTGAACTTACAATTTTAATTTAAAGAAAGTGCAAGAATTCATTTCACTTACTGTTTTTGATAACATGACAAAACTTTACAAATAAATTTGGGCCTGATACCACCTGGAGTTCAATGAAACCTCTACATTGGGTTTCCCACTTCCTCTAGTCCCTGGGATCTTGAAAGCAAGATCCTTCCCTGGGCCCTGTACCCGTTCTAGCCCTGCCATGCCATCAGGCTCAGCTGTTGCTTGGTACATTGGGCACTGCGTGGTGGAGAGCAGGTGCAGGTCCTGCGCTTGAGCAGTCTTCTGGAAAAGCAGCTTCTACCTTGAGTCAGAATCTGTCTCACCTGCACCCTTGGGCAACGCTTAGACTGATTGACATCCAATGTCATCGGCCTCCGGGAAAGCTTGACCTGCATTCTCAGAAGCATCCTCTCACCTTCCAGTGTCCTAGCTCATGGATGCTGGGTTTTGTTTCTTCACTTCTTGGTCCTTGTGTCACCTCTGCTGGCTTTCTCATAGTGCAGCTGCCGTTGATATTCATCCCTGATTCTCTCAGTCACTCCTTACCCACACTCCTATAAGTAGTTCTGATAAACTTATTGGTTGGCCTTTGGTATAATGGTCACATTGGTCTGTTATAGGTTCTCTGTCCGAGGTGAGCATGTGTGTGTGTGTGCATGTGTGTGTAGTGCCTCCCCAGGAAACATCTTACACAAGCAGGTACTAATAAGTCTGGCACATTAATAAGAATAAAAATGAATCTGACCATAAAGAACTAAGATTGCACAAGACAAAAATAGGACAGAGACCTGAGGAGAAAACAGTCCTACCCAGAATTTCATCTTGGACTTCCATCCTCCATAACTACAAGAACAACATCTCTGCTTTTAAGCCACCAGTGTGTGGACAATGCCACAAAGAGTCAGGATCGGTGAGCATCAGTCTGTAGCCTCACCTTCTAGAGGTCACACGGCTTCCACCTAAACCATGCATAGCCTAAGGTTGCCAGAACAAAACCAGGAAGTAGACCCAGCACAATATCTGAGGCTTCAGATTCACTGAGAGTCACAAGCAAACCGTGGCCCTAAAAGACAGATAGTGGAACAGAATAAAGAACATAGAAATATCCCCACATACGGTCAGCAGATCTTTCATCACAGCAGCCGCACATCTGTGGAAAAGCACAGCATCCTCAACCAACAGAGCAAGGGCAATAGGACAATCACAGCCCAGAAAGGCGAGGAGGTCTGGATATCCTATAGCTTTTCCGAAATCAACTCAAACTATATTATAAACCTATAGCAAAATGCAGAATGATCTAAAATATAACATGGGAAAAAATGCAGGTTAGCTTATACTTAACTAGTAGTATTAACTAGAGTGTAATCTACAGCAAGAAAATTGACACTCAGCTTTATCAAATTCAACATTTGTTCTGTAAAGGATACGGTTGAGTGGGTAACATGTTGACAGACTTAGAGAAAGTGTTCACACAGCACACACATGGGTTATCCAGAGCATACTACTCAGCATCTCCCCACAACGATAAAACAGGAGACTTAGCAGACTCATTAAAGCTAGTCAGGTCAGAAATGAGCATGCAAGAAATGCAGGGGTTAACCCTGATTGTTCATTTGATGGGATCTGGAATCACCATAGAAACAAACCTCTGTATCTGGGAGGGATTTTCTGGACGGGGTTAAAGAGAAGTGGGAAGGACCCTTCCTGAGTTGACTTTTCTGCTGCTGTGATAGAATTCCGTGACCAAAAGCAACTTTGTATGAAGAAAGGGTTTATGGGGACTTATAATGCCAAAGGGGGTAAAGTCCATCAAGACAAGGGAGACAGCGTAGCAGGAGCATGCTGCCTACCTGGCAGTCAGGAAACAAAGTGATCACATCTCATCAGCACACAGGAAGTAGAGAAGGAACAAGAAATGAACCCCAGAGGATCCTCCAGCAGGGCTCCGTCCCTGACATGTTCCATAATATCCCCACACAAGGCCCCCAGACCACTTCCTACTGGTATTTTTGTTAAGTGTTTTGACACAGCATTAAGAAAAGTAAATAACACAAATCCACTCAGTGGTACAAATCAGGAGCTGCAAAATAAAATGAGCAGACACTCCATGACAACCTACTAACAACACAGGGTGCTGTAAGGCTGAGGGCCAATGGGAACTCCCAATGCTGATGGGGAGAGAGAGCCCAGGAACAAAGAAGAAGCCTTTAAAATGCTACATGGGAGGTTTCTACAAAGTTCACGACAGTCTTAGCCATATCACAAGGAGCTGTACTGAGCTTCTTGTATTTCTGCATATGATATATAAATGTACATTTTAAAAAATCTACAGCAAATTTATAAAAAGATTTGTTCATAACAGAGAAAACAAACATAGAAACAGTCAAGATATCCTTCAGGATGAATGAATGAAACTCTATAGTATACATTCAGCAAGAAGAAGATATGGGATGGGGGACCTCAAACTAACATTTATAGTTGAAAGAAAACACTGAAAAGAGTACCAACCACTTGAGTCCACACACAAGACATCTGGAAAAGGCAAAGCTGAGGAGATGTGGATAGATGGGTGTTTCCAGGGGACTTTGGATGGACCAATGGGAAGGTGGATGGCAAAGGGTTCTTAGGGTAGCATGCATGGCATAATGTGTCTGGGAAAACACACAGGTTTGTGCAACACACAGAGTAAACCCCAATATAAAGTGAGAGGTTTGGTTAGCAATGATATAACAATCTTGTCTTGCCTAGCTAATAGTCTCCCGAATCAACACAAGATGCTAACACAGAAGGAGAGTGAATGGGGTATATAAAAACACCATACTTTCCCCCTTCTTTTCTGTTTGCCTAAGTCTGCTCTGGAAAATGTTCATTATTTTGTAAGGCATTTAAGAAGAAAAAAACAAGCATTTTATAGAAAATATCCTATACATGTTTGAGAAAAGTCAAAGGAGCCCAGAGCTGCAGGTCAGATGGAAAGTCTCAAACTGAACCAGTATCTCTGTACCTGAAAAGTCACAGCTTGAAAGTGGGAGACAACTGGAATTCGAATTATTGTCTGAAGCTTGTGAGCAATATGGCCTGCAGAAAAGCAGTGGAGGATTTCCCACTAGACAGGGAGCAGGTCTACTCTTGTGCGGAAGCACATGAACAAGTATGTGGGGACTAGATGGCATGAGAAACCTGGAGAGCACCCCCGCTGTCAAAGCTTCATCGTCTCCCAAGAGGAAAATAAGTCAAGTGCTGTGTTCTACAAGGTTTGGTTCTAGAAACCTGAGCAGGGCAACTCAGGAATGATAAAACAACAGGCAGACACACATGCATACAGAAAAGCTGGGATTGGGTGTTTGTGCTTGTTCTGATGGCAACTAAGCAACCCAGAAACTCATGGCATTTACTATGCACAGCACTAGAAGGAAGTGTTAGCTCTTTTCAGAGGGGAGAGGGGTCTGCAAAGGGAACAGTTTCAGGCTGGAAACATCTGGAAGGAAGAAACTGTGGTCACTAGGTTCTGCATGCACTGAATGATCATTTGGAATCATTCACTTTGTGCCAGAGGAAGGCTTTGCCACTTCCATGGCTCTCAGGGTTTGGTCTTTAACATGGTTGTGTCATATCAGTGTACATGTTCACTCTGGACATTATCTGCTCCTTATACATTCAGGATTCCGCTGCTCCCCATAGTCAAGCAGGTCAATGCAGTGATGTTTCATTTGTATTTTAATAAATAAAGCTTGCCTGAAGGTCAGAGAGTAAAGCAGCAGCACTGATCAGTCTTACACACCAAGTAGTAGTAAGACACACCTTTATCCTGGTAGCTACACATAGAAACTGGAGAGAGGGCAGTAGCGGTGTACGCCTTTAATCCCAGCACTAGAGAGGAATATAAGATGGGAGGAGGCAGATCTCATACACAGTCTCATTCTGAGATTCCCGGAGTAGGATCGCCATTTCAGACTGAAGTAGAGGTAAGAGCCAGTGGCTGGCTGTTTTGTTTTTCTGATCTTCAGGTTGAACCCTGATTTCTTTCTCTGGGTTTTTATTAATCGTGCTACAGATCAATAAGGAAAAATGTCATGGGACAGCAGAGTAGCCTGCGACAGAGTTTAGTTAGCATCTTTCCCTGACTGTCCTAGTCTGTCCAGCCTGTTGTACTGCTGGACAGACACGGGCCAGGTTCTGGCTCTACTGGAGCATGAGGAGGGGGCACCCTAGCCCACTCATCACACTCTCAGCAGGACTCAGGTGACGTTACCTCCACGACTGTCTATCTGATGCCGTCTTTTCCTTCTGAATGACCTTTGAAGTCATAATGTTAATTTCCAAGAAAATGACTTTTTAATAAAGATAATGCTTCTGTAAGTCTAGTGCATACACTGCTTCCAATTCATTGGACCCTCTAGACTTAGCCCAAGTATCAAACATTGATTGAAATAAAGGTGGCCTATGTCATAAGATGAAACTCAAGGTCGTCTTGACCTAGTAGAGATACAGGACAGTGACTATTTTAGGCTATGGCCCATTACTACACCCCTGTAAATCTGTATGCCATATCAAATAGTGATTGATAGTGATTGATTATATATATGTGTGTGTGTGTCTGTGTGTGTCTGTATATGCTCTATCTGCATGTATGATTTTGTGCCAGAAGAGGTCATTAGATCTCACGATAAATGGTTGTGAGCCACCATGTGGTTACTGGGAATTGAACCCAGAACCTCTGGAAGAGCTGACAGTGCTCTTAATCACTGAAACATCTCTCCAGCCCATGACTGAAATTTTTTAAAACCAAAATCAGATTAAAACCACAGTACTTCTTACTAAATTCAATAGTATTTGACAAACTAGCTTAATACAATGGTGTTTCAATTGTATTTTAGTAAATAAAGCCTAACTGAAGATCTGAGAGTAAAACAGCCACACTGATCAGCCTTACAGACCAGGTAATGGTAACACTCACCTTTAATCCCAGTAGCTACACTAGTTTGCCATAGAAACTAGAGGGTGCATGCCTTTAATCCCAATGGTGCACATCTTTAATCTCAGTCCCAGAGAGTATTATAAAATGGAAGGAAACAGCTCTCAAACACAATCTCATTCTGAGATTCCTGGAGGCAGGATTGTCATTTTTGTACTGAGGTCGAGGTCTGAGTCAGTGGCTAGCTGCTTTGCTTTTAGGATCTTCAGGTTGAACTCCAATTTCTCTCTGAGTTTTTATGAATCATACCTTATTTGGCACCCAACATGGGGCTGTTTTACTCTCAGATCTTCAGGAAAGCTTAATTAATTAAAATACAATTGAAATGCCACTACATTTACACATTTACACTTTTTGTTTAAAGAAATAAAAAAGATTAGCTTAATGGTGGTGAATTTTGCAAAGAAAGATCCCTGCATTGTTTTGAGCTTCTAATGTTTTCAGATAGAATTTGCTAGTCATGTGTTGTAAATTTTGCCATCAAAACAGAAGTTTTCCTTTTATGGGGGATAGAAAAGATAGAAGACAAAAAAGGAATAGGAAGAGGTAGTGGGGGAGGGAGAAATGTATGCTGGCCTTGTGGTTTCTAGGAGTTGCATTTATGTGCATGAACTGAGCTCTGAAAGGGTCTCAGGGGAATTTCAGCAGGCTGCGTTTCTCTATGTTGAGACAGTGAATACTTCTGTGTGTCCAGATTGCCCCTCTGTGTCTCTTAAATGCTCTACAATAACACAATCAAAGAATGAAATAATTTGTTTATTCAACTAAGACCATCCTTGTATGTTTTCTTTAAAGTTATCTATAACTGGGGTTTCTGATGGTAACATTGGTGGTTGAAGGACCAAGAGGACAGCAGATTTTGGGGGACATGAGGAGAGCTTCCCATGCCTGAATCTACACCCACCAGTTTCCCTTGCTGACAGGAGACATGAACTCATTGCCTTCCGTGATGCTGACTTGTGAAGCTCAGCAAGCATTCAGCTTCCACGCTAAGGCAGAGACCTGTAGATGCCCCCAACACCTCATGCATCCTTTAAAGTAGCCAGTCCTTCATGCTAATCTTCAGAAGCAGCAGGAACTGTTTCTCACCACATCCAAGCGACCACAAGGACTGAACTACCCAGCCCACACAATCCCTCCTCTCATACCCACCCTGACTAAGCAATGCAAGGAAACTGTGTGGCTCTTGCCAGGTCAGTAATATGTATTCTTTTCTCCATCTCTAACACATTTGGGTGTGTCACTCTCTAATATGCTCCCAGGTCCTGATGGCTTTGTATGTCTTCTGGGTGACATCACTTGTTTATATTGCAAGAGCACACAATCAAGGAGGAATTTTGGGGGGAGATTATATATTTATGCTTATATCTAGAAAACAAAGCTCAGAGTCTGTGGGCTCTGCTGCAGGTGCTGGGAGGGAAGGGCAAGGCTTGCACAGGGTTGTTTGCACAAGTTGGATTTATGGTGATTAGCTGGTACATTGTAGGGCTGATAAACCACACTAAGGTTAACATCTTATGCTTTCTTTGTGACACTGTCAAAAACTACTGTCTCTAGAGAACTAATTACAGGAAATTGTGACTATAACTCCATGGGCACAAAAAAAAAACCGAGATTCAGGATGGAAGAAAAAACAGCCTGGGGCATGTTTATGAAAACAGAAGCAGCTTATTGAAGTTCGGTGCACTTTCCCCAGCCCACTGAGCTGGCTGGGGCTTACCCAGCATTGGTACACAGACGCACAATCATTCATGAACTTGTTATGCCTTCATTAGCAAGTAAGTTAGTCAATCAATTCATGCGTTCGTCTTTCTTAACTCAATTCTCAGGGAACACTGCTTGATGCATTTACCTAGTAAATATGTACTAAGGATTCCTTTCTGTCACATGGCTCCTAAGTCAGCCAAATGGTTCCATATTTTCTTGTTACAAAGTTATTCATTTACAAAGAGTCTATAGCAAACATTCCACAATAGATTGTGCTCTGAGGGATAAATACACACAGCCCAGTCTCTGTTACAAAGCCAGATTAGAGAAATAGTGTTGCAAATAGTGTTACACTCAGATTAGAGGAATGGTGACTATCAAAATCATGGTGAATATGATAAAAATGTGTTGCATTCATGTATGAGTTGTTGGGTTGTTTTTTTTTTACACTTGAACCAGGGTCTTGAGACACATGACTATAGAAGCAAAAACTGCAGAGATCCTCATTCTGGGTTGCCTGGGAAGTGGTGGGTTTGCCCAAAAATTCTGAAGCCCCTACTAGCTATAGATGAGAATAAAATCATTAAACGCCAGAGCAGAGTGTAAAGAGCTTTCTTTTCCCACAAAGAGCAGGAGCCATTGGCTGGTTACCTGTGTGAGATCCTGGCTGGGAATCTTGTCACAGAAGCTCTACCAGAGGTCAAATGTTGAGGACATGCAGGTGAGTGTGGAGTTGTCAGATCTTCAGAAGGGACAGAGAATGTGGAGGGTAAAAGGTGGCCCAAAGCCAGACAGAGTTGCCACTGGGCAAAGGACACAAATCAGATGTCACAGAGCTCACCGAGTCTCTCATGTGTGTCTGGGTTCTATACAAGGCCACGGGAGAGAGAGGAAAATAGAAAGTTAGAAGAGGGATAAAGGTGGATCCAGTTTGGAACCTGTCAGCTCTAGACATTGGGAGTCATTGGTTGGGACTCTCCTCATTTCTTGCCCATCTGAACAATTTTTATCTGGCAAAATGGAAGCTATGTAATGCAAGGATTTGAGATCTTATCTGAATTTAGTCCTGGGTCAGAGTTCTGATCTTAAAAGTATGCAGCGCCTACAGCATCTGAAGTTCTAGTTTGGGATGTTACAATCAGCGGCCTCTTCAGATTGTACCAGCTAAATGTTCAAAGGCATGTGTTCAAATTCCACCTCTTGATTTCACACTCACGTTCCCAGGCCTTGTGCAGTCTGATGACCCTACATTGAAATCTAGGGTCAGCCCAAACATATCCTCTGTGTGCTTACTATCCCTGGCCTGTGGGAACAGTCTTGCAAACAGCAAGACTCCCAGACATATCACAGACCATCTACTCCTCCTCTCTTGATTGAAGCTGACAGATCCCACCCCCTCCCTATCTCTAAATACCCGTCTCAGCATCCTCTCCACAGGATTCATTTACATGGGCAGGCCCTTTCAACTTCCAGCCACATGGTAGACGCTCTGCTTTACACAAGGTACTATGGGTTTTCATTGACCCTGGTGTAACCACAACCACTCAAGTTCCCACCCCAACTCCATCCACATCTCCCAATCTCTCTCTGTCCCTCCCTGGTGTCTCTCAATCCATTATCACATGACTGGATCAGCATCATCTTTGAGATGTCATAAAAACCACAATATTGTCAGAAATTGTTATTGGTTTCTATTCCACCCTACCCCGATTCACGGTCATTGTTATAATTGTCCCTTTAGGAGACTCAAACTGTTGTGAATACCTTCACTGTACACTAGTTCCTTGCCATCTTTCTCGTAACTGTCTCATTTGGATGAGAAAACTTCATTTTCTCCCAGTGGGAAAGTAAAAAAATAAATAAATAAAAATAGGAAAAGTTGTTCTCTCAGTCTCTTTGGTAAATTCATTTCCCTTGTGAATGGCTGTGGGCTTTCATAGCACACCAGAGACACAATGGCCCATCTCTTACATTGTCATAATTCTGGGGTAACCGCTTTTGCATCTCAGAGTCCATGGTGCCTCACAATTATCTATAATGAGATCTGGTGCCCTTTTGAGGAAGAGACCTGGCCAGTTGTCCTCATCAACTTAGACTGTGGAACCCAAAATGGACAAGTTCATCAGAAGTGTCATATATGGGCTGCTCATGCACACTTCAGCATTGCCAGGGCTTTAAAATAAAGATGAAGACCCATGTCTTATGAACAAAGGATGTGGTCAGCACCAGAGGGACCTCAAGAAGCATCCACTATATTTTTGGTAGTAAAGGGAGATTTGACGGTACACAGATCTGCACTGAAGGCTACAGTTCTCTGTACAGAGACCTCACTCCCTGATGAAGCCACTGTCCTGCCAGGCTGGAGGAAATTTCTGAAATTTCTGCAGAGAGTGAGCTCACTGGGGGGAACAGCGGACAGAAGAGAAAGGAAAATATAATTGATGCACAAGAATAATATGACGAGTCAGGGTCTTTCATTCTTCTGAGGGGTGTAGAGTAAACTTAGTGATAACTAACTTGGTTTTCTCCGTAGGAATTTCATACAATTAAAAGCTACCTGAAAACACTTGGCTTTAGAGGGAAAGACCTTTTAGAAGTCCAGGGACTTATAAGACACTCGTCTTTCCTAGGATTCGTGGGAGAGAAGTTAAACACGGCTGTGGTGCATTGTCTCATACAGATACCCAAATGAAAACTGAAAGTATTGCGTGTCCGTGTGTTCGCCTTCCCAGGGAACTTGTAGAAAGAGTGCAATTCATCCTTTACTTAGTTTTCTCCTTTACATAGATATAGGAAATGAGTTTTGCAAGTTTTTCAGGTCCAAATCTAATAAGCAAATCTTAGTTGTAAGAAAAGGAAAGAAGAGCAGTTGAGATCTGCTGCATTTTCAAGTTCTTAACAAGAATTAAGGCAAAGTAGCTGTTGCTCTCACTGTAGTGCAGAAGGAAGTCATTCCTTCTGTTGGGGGCACAGTGCACACTGGTGCTATCCATAAATGTCTATGAGTAGGCAGAGCAGTCTGTCCATTCTCGGTGTGTTTTCACTGGCCATTCTTTCTATTTTTTGATTTCAAACAAATTATTCCTATACAATACCACATAAAACAGAAGCATTAACAACAGGAATGAGGGCCACAGCTTTCATTACAAATAACATAAAAATATGCATGCCATAGTTACTAACCTCAGGAATATAACACCAGGGTAAGGCCCGCCCAGAACTTTCCCAATTCCCCTCTCTAAGGTTTGATTCTTTGATGAAATTCTCTAGAAAATACCAGCATCTCCTTTCCCTCTATAATAAATTTCACTGATAAAAAAAGCATTTTCTTAGAAAAATGTTTCAATTTAAAAGAGCAAATGGGAGTGTATGAAAAGAAGTGCCCATGTTGCATTAATGTACTTGTTATCCAGAATAAGGTGCAGGAGAAGAATAGGGACGAGAATGAGAGAAAGGATGTTCTATTCAGCCTTGATGATGCTGGGACCCATGGCTGCTACCCAGGACATGATCCAAGCACAGCCACCCTCAGCTGAAAGAGTGCTGCCAAGGACACATGTGCCAGGACCAAATGGCACAGACCCCCCTTTCCTGACAGTTCCCCCATTATGTGCATGTGGACCCAACCTGGAGGAGCAGCTACTGCCACAAGGAACTGAAACTGAGCTGCTGCTATGGCCCAAGTGTCTGGGAAATACGAGTTCCAGATTCTATGTGATAATCCTTAAAAGCAAGGTCTTTGAGAAGCAGTTAGATTAGATGGGGTAGTAGGGTTAGTCCCACAATGGTATTCCCAGCTTTCTAAGGAGGACAAGGAACATCATACCACTTCACTCTCTGCCATATCCTGATGTAGCCATAAGTCCCTGCCAGGTAAATGCACCAAGCTCTTAGAATTCTCAAACTCTAAAACAAACACATTTGCTTTCATTGCAAATTACCCAGCCTGGGGTCAGTGAGATGAATCCTACCATAAGCCCAGTAACCTGAATTTGATCCCTAGGATCCATGTGGGGAAAGGAGAGAATTGACTGCTCCAAGTTGTCCTCTGACTTCCACATGGGACTTATGGCATGGTCACACATGTGCCCTGTACACACACACACACACACACACACACACACACACACACACACACACAC
>LOEQ01001117.1:226099-243061 GCA_001685075.1 Bramus lutescens | reverse complement strand
CCGGGGGGGGGCATGCACACCAAATAAATCAAATGTAATTTTGAAAGAATTAAGTTACTCAGTCTTAGGTATTCTCTTATAACCACAGAAAACAGCCCTAGATGTTGTCCTGATATGTTTCTACCAGAGTCTACTAGAGCTGAACCATGAGGACGAACCCACATAGTGAATAGCAAAGCAGTGTTTGAGACACCAGCCTAGTCTCTGGAGTGAAAGTTTACCTCTGATCAAAATTTCCTTCCGTGATTCTCCACTTGCTGTGTAATTTTGTACAACAGAGGAATAGGGATGGCCGCAGTCTTGTCAGAAAGTCAAGAACTTCTGATTGGCTAAGAGGGTTTTGAGGAAGCCAGGATGTGTCTTCTGGGTGGCCCTTCTACTCTCTCCTCATGCAGAACTGTACTGAGAGATGGAGTTGCCACCTTGGCAGGTATCAGAATTCATGCATTCACTGTAGGCCTGAGCCACAGTTTCTCAAATACCCAGTTCAGAGTTGAAAGAAACCTAACAGTGAGGAACATGTTTTCAAAAAAAATTAAAATTCTGATAAATACCAAAATAAAACTGTTGCAAACCAATCTTCTTGTAGTATAGAGGCTAGCGGGCCTGCTTTTTGTCCGGCCCAGCTCCCACACAGCTAGCTTATACCCCAAAATAACAACACACAAANGGGCTGGCCTATCAAAAGGCCAAGGCAGTTTCTTTATTAACCAATGAAAGTAACACATAGACAGATGATCCTCCTACATCATCTTCTATAAGAGAAGTAGTGGGCATAAGTGACCTGAAGTTTTGTTTGGTCACTAACAAAAGAGCTGGATGACTTTCAAAGTGGAGAACTCAAGGCGTGGTGGTTTGAAAGAAAATGGCCGTCATAGTGAGTGGCACTATTAGGAGGTGTGGTCTTGTTGGAGGAAGTGTGTTACTGTGGGTGTGGTCTTTGATGTATCCTATGCTCAAGGTACACCCAAGTGACACAGGCCCCTTGCTGTTGTCTGCGGGTCGAGATCTAGGACTCTCAGCTCCTTCTCTAGCACCGTGTCTGCCTGCACACCAAAATGTCCCACCATGACGATTCAATATGGACTGAATCTCTATAAGTGTAAACACCCAATTAAATGTTTTCTTTTATTAGAATTGCCATGGTCATGATGTCTCTTCACAGCAATAGAAACCCTGACTAAGACATAAGGCTACCATGTTTTATGGCTAAGTGAGGCTGCCAAGTTATGAGGCTGAAGTCACAGCCTCCTCAGAGACCTGGAACAGATGGTAAACCAGGCATCTGGTAAACCAGGTGAGGTTTTCCAGCCTTACCCTGAAAAAACTGAACAGCCACCTCCATGGGAATTTGCAAGGACAATTAATTTTGATAACAAGGCAAAACATACAATTAAAAGAATGGGCATAATTCTTTGAGATAATAGAAAAATAGATTGAGTTCAAGCTAATTCATGTAAACGCAAAATGCTATAAAAGTAGGCCAAGAGATAAAACTAGGATACAAGCAAGAAATTTTTAATTTTTTTCTCCCTGAAAGTCCTAATGACAATGGCTTCTTCTAGTCTTCATGACAAGCACATGGGCTTTACATCTCAGAGCCCCTGGTAGCATGCCATGGAATTAGATCAGCAGACCTAAACGTGTGGGCCAAGACCTCCCTAGGGAGTAACATATCAGCTATTTCGCATATCAAATATTTATATCACAATTCATAACAGTAGCAAAATTACAGTTATGAAGTAGCAATGAGATAATTTTATGGTTGGGGTCACCACACCATGAGGAACTGTATTAAAGGGCTGCAGCATTAAGATAGTTGAGAATCACTGGACTGAACGGCAGTAACCCTGACTGTCTTAGTGGGTCTTATGGTTGACCAGTCTTATCAGACTGGAAAAGAATATATGTATATACATGGATGTGTATGTGAATATATATCCTTTTAATTTTAAAGTTTAAGTGCTGGGAAGTTAATTCATAAAGAAATGTTTGATTTGACATATGCCGTGAAGATAAGCCCTGTAACAAGTACGACATACCAAGGGCTGGAGAGATGTCTCAGTGATTAACAGTGCTTGCTGCTCTTGCAGAGAACCTGAGTTTGGCTCCTAGCATCTAACTCAGGCACCTCACAACCAATTGAAATTCCAGCTCCAAAGGAACTAACTCTCTCTTCTAGCTGCACAGGTACCATTCCCACACACCTAATTTAAAAAAATAAATCTTCTGCAATAAATAGTGCAAGAAAAGAGCACACAACTTGAAACATCAAGGATGTGCATTAAAATCTCCACTCTATCTACTAAAGATGATCAAATATCAGATCCTTTATCTCACATACATTAACACTTCATCTTTTCAGTACTCTATCAAATCGGCTGCTATCCCTGCTTCGGAGTGCCAGACCAGTGCAGTCTTTGCTTCCCTAATGTCAGTGCTGTTCATGGAATTTTTTGTCTTCTGTTAACCCTGCTCAAAATGCAGGTGCCAGGGCTGGAGGTTGCCTTCTGCTAATTCCGCTTGAAGTGCAGCTCTCAGGTCCCCTCTGTCTCCAATCTCTGGACCCCTTTCTAATCCCTGTGTTAGTCCTTGTGGAACTCTGACACCCCATTCTCTGCCAGTCATCATCCAGGATCCAGACTAGCCAGCAATCACCCCTTCATTGCCTATGATTATTTGGAGTCACTTGCTCAACATAGATCTCTCTGAAGAAATTAGAGAACCGCCAAAGTGATGAACACAGAATTGAAAACTCGAAGGAAACTCCCCCTCCCCACTGTCTAGCAGGAGTAAGGTAGGCATCTTTGAGCATTCCTTCAGGACGTTAAAGATGAAGATGGGGTCATCGGGTCCAGGAGTTGGGAGGAGACTGACTAACAGAGAAGTGCCCAACCAAAGAACGGTGAGAGGACCGTGACTTCTCTCCATAGCTGACTGTCTCCCCTTCGAGGGTCTAGCTAGTCCACCCCTCAGACCGTATTTCTTCATCTGCCTGACTCTGAATATGTACCATATACAGGTGGAGCTGCTCCCAGCTAGTCCTCCACCTTGGAAAATGAATCAAAGGAGACATCACAGAAGCATAAGGATGAGGGGGGAGAATGGGAAGGAATGGGGGGAAAGGAAGGGGAAAGAAGAGAAGAAGAGAGAAAGGAGAAGAGAGAAAGGAGAGCAACTGGAAAGGAAGGGGAGGAGGGAAGGGAGGAGAGGGGAAGGGTCACAGAAAAAGGAGACCTGGAATGAATAAAAGGGGTGAGGAGGGAAGGAGCAGGAAGGAGGGAAAGGGAGGAAGTGTCATCTTTTATTTGTATGTACCACATACCTCTCCTGCTGGAACATAGATTCAAGGATAAAAGGAATTTCTATTGTGTTTGTAGCAAAATGGCCACCATGATAACAGTGCCTGGCACACAATCGCATGTGATGCAATGTGTTATCTTGAGCAAGGCATGGTGCGAAATGCCTACAATTCCAGCGCTTGGAGGTTGAAGTGGGAGGATTCAACTTCAGGACAACTGGGACATTATGATAGCCTGTCTGAAAACACAAGGAAGAAATAAGAGAGAGGGAGGAAGGATGGAAAAAGAAGGAAGGAAGGGAAAATATTAGCACATGAATGGATAAATGCATTTGTGGGTTTTTAATTCTGGCTTTCGTGTAGCTGGGTGGCCTGCCCACACATAACTTCACTGTTTAGCTTCCTGTGGCCACCTCCTGAGGTCCCAGGGTCTGCTACACTATAGCAGTGCATGCAAGTCATTTTCTCAGCTCTCTGGATAACAAAAGGTCAGCATGCTTTCTCTCTCTCCATCCCCCCCCCAGAAAAGAGCAAAATACAGTATGTAGAATTTTTCTGTAAAACAGGCACATAAACACTCACCCATGCATCTCCAGGGATTGGGAAGAACACAAGCTACATCTCTGTGTGGTACCATCTTTCTAGAGAAATCATGTAAACTGGCCACCATTGTGGCACCTAGCCTGGGAATGCAGGTAGAGCAAAAAGCTCCTTCCTCCTGCAGCATCACACCTGCACTGGTTACCATGACAACATGGCTTCCTAGAGTCTCAGCGCCCTTGGTTTCTGTCAATTTGTCAACACCTCAGCTGGTAGGTCCCTGAAAAGAAGCCACATCTGCCCCATCCATGAAGACCCCCAATGGTGCCAAAAGTCAGGGTATCCCATCCATGAACATGAAGACCTCCAACAGTGCCAAAAGCCAGGGTGCACCTCCCATGTGCAGCTGCATTGAAGCCTGAGACCAACTCCAACTCACGCTGACCACAGTCGCTTCCCACATGCCGTGGGTATGCAGTTTCCAGACATGAACACCCCATACCTAGGACAGATCACATCTTTCCTTAGCACAAGCATTCCTGCATGCTACAGGAACCAAGAGCATACAGCTATGGAGAGAAGGCTGCAAAGCTGCCTCTTATGTGCTGTGGTTTGCATAAAGTTCAAACTAACAAGCCAGTGACAGGAGGCACATAACTAACAGGTGGATTTGATTGTCACAGGTTGAATAACACCATAAATAAAATATTAAGCACACAAAGTGTGAGCGTGTGTCAGCATGTATCAGTAGGCCACCTATGAAGTGTAGGCATGTAAAGGGATCCTACACCCAGTTCTGACGTCACAGCAGCACGTGTTCAAAAGAGGATGGTCAACTTTCTGGAGTCCAGGCTTTCAGCTCAGCAGCCAAATGGGTCATGAGCAGATGTGCTGGTTTGAGGACTTTGAGCTGAGGTGACAGCCTTCCTCGGGTCCCACCCCCCAGGACCCAGCAGGAGATAATTTTTACCACCTTTTCCCAGCTCTCATCTGTCACTAGAGCACACATTGTTGTTCTTTTTCTATCTCAATTCAGTAGGTCTCAGTTACATCACTTTAGATTTATGGGTATCACATTTTAAGTGACTTTTTATTACTCTTTAAAATTTTCATATACTGATACAATGTATCTTGATCATTATTGCTTTCTTGCTGTTCTTCCTCTCTGGTGGGAAGCCTCTATTTCTTCCCACCCCTGACCCCACACTATGGAATTCTGCCTTGCTTTTTCTTTCCTCTTTGTGGAAGACTTCCTTGGCCACAACACTTGCTTCCAGCACAAAACCAACTCTGTAATTTTGATTCTGTCTAGGGCTCACTACACAAACTAACTACTCCCCTAATACTGACATCAATGTATTGCTGTGTAAAGAGAAATTTGTTTGGGAAAAATCTTCCCTATATCTCATCGTGAAAATTTAGAAGCATGAATATTAATAAACAACACATCCATATCACCTAGCTAAGGACCCTCCCTTACCAGTGGGATACTAAGGGACACCCAGGAATGGAACACTGACCTCTTGCATGTCTAGTGCAAGGCATGGCTCCTGAGTCTTTACAAGAAAATAATGCCACCATGAGTTCTCTAAGTCTTGGGGTGCTCTTTGCTGTAGTATTGAAGCACTCAGTGCTCAGATTTAGAGTCTACACTACAACAGGTACCACAGGACATGTTAACTTCAAAGACACAGAGACTTGCCACTAGTGAACCTCATAACCAAATGTTATGTGTGTGTGTAATAGAGATAGCTGAAATCTCAAACTCTATCAAGGAGAGGGAGGAGTAAGAGACAACACAAAAGTGGAGTGTTAAAGAAGAGTGACAGAATCTAAACAAGTGGGACATGGAGGTGACAGTATTCTAACACTAACACCCAGCAGGCTCTGCTCACCCTTTCTTCTTGACAGTCTACAGATGGCCAGGTCGCCATTAGCCTGTGAGCCTTTTCTTTTAATGTGAGAGCACCCTCTATGTAAACAGAGACTGATCATTCATTTCCTGGCAGCCCAGACCCAAAATAATCACAGAAACTGTATTAATTAAAACACTGCTTGGCCAATCACTTAGGTGTATTGCTAGCTAGCTTGTATATCTTAAATTAACGCAACTGTGCATTACAACGGGGTTGTGGCCTACCGATAAGGTTCTCATGAGCTCCCATGGGCATCTTTCTCCTTCAGTGGCTATATGGCATCTCTCTGACTCTGCCTACTTTCTCCCAGCATTCGGTTTAGTTTTCCTGCCTAGCTCTATTCTGTCTTTCTGTAGGCCTAAACAGCTTCTTTTATTATCCAATGGTAATAAAACATATTCACAGCATACAGAGGGGAATCCTACATCACCTCTATAACTTGATTCGTGCCTGGAAGGCTGCACTCTTCTACCTGTTTAGAAAAGTGCCCAAGTGGGAACTGAGCTTAACTTAACCCAGGAAACAGCCCAAATCCACCCAGAGGTTCTCTCAATGATTTTTATAGACTTTTATTTGCAAGTATTTTCTTAACTGCAGTTGACTAGACCTTTGATTTGAAACGAATCAATAAATAAGATTATGAAATAGCACCCAGAAGATGAAGTGCAAATGGTCAATAAGTACATGAAAAATGTTCTACACGCTAGGGAAATGCAAACTCATCCAGGTTCCAAGTCTCACCCACCCCCATCAGAACTATAAAGAAAACTAACAAATGTTGGAGAAGATTTGGGAAAGAAGAGTCCTTTTGTGTTGCTAATGGGAGCACAAACTAGTGAGCCAGCCACTGTGGAAATCAGTGTGGCAGTTTCTTAAAAACCTAAAGTAAGAACCACCATATGACCCAGATAAACCACTCCTAAGAATTTACCAAAGGACTCTAAGTGAGTTGACACATCACAGAGACACCAGCATATCCATGTATATTACTGTAACCAGAGACTGCTTGTTAATTTCCTGGTGCCCAGACCCAAATAATAAGACAGAAATATATTAATTACAACACTGCTTGGCCAATAGCTTAAGCAGATTGCTAGCTAACTCTTACATCTTAAATTAACCCATTTCTACCAATCTGTGTATTGTCACTAGACTGTGGCTTACCAGTGCTGGCATGTTACTCCTTTAGCAGCTACATGGCATCCCCTTGACTCTGCCTACTCTCTATATATTCCTGCTCAGATTCCCCAGTTGGCTTTATTCTACTAAACCACTGGCCATAACAGCTTCTTTAATAACCAATGGTAGTGAGACATATTCATAGCATACAGAGGGGCATCCCATATCATACTATAGTACTGTTCACAATAGTTAAGTATTATTAGCCTAAATGTCTCTCAAAGGATGAATAGATGTAGAAAGCATTACACACACACACACACACACACACACACACACACAATGGCATTTTATTCAACCATCAAAAAGAACAAAATGATATCAATTGTGGAAAACTAGAAGCAACTGAAGATTGTCAAAGTGAGGTAAATGAGATGCAGATACATATTTCTTTCATTTATGGACCCACTTTTTTATGAAAAGCAGAAGTGAGAATATGTTAAGACTGGAGAATGGAGGGTGGGTAGATCTAGTTAAAGTACATGGTGTGCCAACATAAAAACAGCCAAATGAAGCCTGTCACTGTGCACGATGAACACACACAAAACCCACAATTATTTTACCGTAACAAACATTTCTACCATGGTTTTGAAGTGTGGCTCACCCTGCCACTTCAATTGGATTAGAAACAACTCAGCCACAAACCCCATAAGGCTGCTGTCAGAAACTCTTACAGCCAGCCTGGAAAGTCATTCTGACACTCAAGGCTCTTGATGGGTCCTTTCTATTAACCTCACTGACACAGTCTTGCCCCTTTCTGGAAGAGGAGTAGAAGTGTCTGAGGATGCTATAAATCTAAGGGTAGCAGGCGGTCTCCTCTGCCCACGTGACGAAAGCCTGGGAGGTCCCAGCTGCGAACCAGGCTGGCATATGGGTGCCAGCCTTCATCTCCGTGTGCTCCATGACTGTGACAAGCTGACAGTGTTAACCACCACAGTGAGCATGGTGACATCAGGAGCTTGATACCGCTGTTTCGCATGGTCCCTCCTCAGCCTCCCTCCCTCCCCCATGCTTCCTCCATGCATCTCACACAGCTTCAGAACACAGTCTCTGATGCACAGGGTTCTGTCTGCCTCGGCACCCTCTATCCACACTGATTCCTCTTATCCCTTCTCTCTGTCATTGTAACCGGTGTTCCTGTCCCCACTGAAGCCTTGTCCAGCCTTAAAGCCGGCAGGTTAGGTGAACCCTCTTCGCTGCCGCTACCGTGAGATTTTTATTGGACTTTTGTCTGTTCCTAAAGGTGGCTGTCTCTTGTCTCAAACCTGATGTGTGAACCCACCTCTGTAGACCGAGGTGCAACAGTAGGTGGGGCAGAGGGTGTTCAAGGACAAGGTGCACCTCAGAGAGTCAGTGATTCTCCAGGTCCCCATGTATGTCTACTCTTGTAGCCATACAAGCAGCTGCTGTCCAAGGAAATGTGTTGACAGGACAGACCCCCTTTGGTTTCTGTGACGGGATAGATGTGTTGCTACTGAGGTGTCTCTGCTCTTACTCCAAAGAGGAGAGATGTGAATTTCCAAGCTCTGTGGTAAACAAGAGGGACTTTTGACCTCCAGGAGGTAAACTGAGTCACCCTGCTATAAGGACCATGGGGCTGCCTGCTCTGTGTACTCAAAGGGACACCCCAGACTCCAGAACTGTCTACATGTGAGTTAGGGTCTTCGTGCTGATTCACTGAGTTGTATGGTAGATGGTTACTGGTCCTTCCAAAAATGTTAGATTTCTTTGTGCAACTGGTATACACCAAAAATTTTGTAGCTTTGATGTTAAAATTGAATTCCTAGAAAATTTCCTCTTCTCAAAGGCTTCTGGGAGCTCACTGCCTTATTAAGTGCTGTGGGTCTGTTGTGTTTATGGAGGACTCCACTCTGTATGTCAATGCTCCCACGTTCCAGAATGGAGTCGTCACCGAACTTCTGATGGTCTTCATGTCAAAATGGGAGCCAGACCCCTAGTGCTGCACCTAACTTAACTAGAATGTTAATAATTTAATCATGGACACTATGACTTAACACAAAGAATCATACACAGAATAGGAATGTATACTGAAATGTTGAATACACAGATCATAGTGTGCACTCTGGCATCTGGAGATGAGGTCATATTTTGTCCATTGGAACAGTGTTGGTTGCTCTATCAACAGGGGAAGTGTGAGATCTCTAGGGAATCTAATCTCTTCTGGTACAGTTGGCTGATCCACAGCGATAAAGTTTGATAAGATGATCCACTTCCATTGTATAACCCTGCTCCTCTCCTTGGCCACACTATATTGTATATTTAAATTTTTGCTAGAAGGTAGAATGTATTTATAAAAAATTAAGGGGCTGGAGAGAGGTGGCTCAGTAATTAAGCACACTAGCTTAATTAATGAAATTAATTAAATCAATTCACAGCACCCACATAGTGGTTCACAACCATCTGGAACTCCAGCTCCAGAGGATCCAGTACTTTCTCTGTTCTCCGTAGACACCATACATACATGAGGAACATCAATCACCATATATGCGGACAAAACACTTATATACATAAATTTTTTTAAATTAACCTGCATCTTACATAATCAGTATCAGTCAATATATTTTTCTTTTTGTTTTATTACACTTATTTTTACAATTTTAAAGTGTATGTATGTATTTCTGTGTGTGTGTGTGTGTGTAGGTTCCCATGGAGACCAGAGGTATCAGATCCCCTATAGCTAGAGTTACAAGTTACAAGTGTGACAAGCCAACAACTGTGGTCTTCTGGAAGAGTAGTAAATCCTCTTAACCATTGCTTTAACCCCTATTTATTTATTTTGTGTGCAAGCATGTGTGTGTGGTCATGCCTCCATCACTGGAATCAGAGGGCAAGATGCTCTTACAAGGTTTATTATTTGCCTAATACTGAACTTCATCATAAAACTACATATTGGAGAATTAATACCTCCTCAGCTGCAGTACTAAATCAAGAGCGCCCTATCTACTTTTGTGCACGTATTGTTCTAAGTTAATTGACCTATGATGTAAAAGTTAATGAGGGCACCACACAATGGGGAACAAGAAAAAGGAAGCTCTCAGCTCTCCCTCGGAATGAGAAAGGACCATTTAGGTGTGCATACAACTTCACAGGAAGAAGCTGCATTTTCAAGTCCTCCATAAGCCTGGTTAAGAACTCAGCGAGGTGGAGAGGTTGTGATGTTATATATAGGTCCAAAGCCATCTGTAGTTCCTAAGTAGCCATTTCTTGCCCATGTTTGTGTCAGGTCTAACATCTGTAATAGATGATAGATGATTGTAGTAGATAAGAACATCCTAGAATAAGCAAAATTAAACAAACCCTAGTTTCCAGCAACCAAAAGGCTGAGAAAGTCATTGGACCAAATCTGAGGTCTACAGCCGAGATTCCTCTGGTTTACTGTAAACACCCACTTAATATTTCCACCAATGTATCTTAAAATTGCATTCATTTACAACTTTCTTTGTTCTGTTACTTTAAAAGCTTCATAACTGCTTCCATGTTGGAGCATGGAATTTAGAGTAACCTAAATCTGTGTTCCTGGGCCATGGTCACTAATATTTGACTCAAGACTATATTATCTATTATCCTCTTCAAGGGGATAGTTACTTCTTTTTCTCATCAACAGTAATATAGTCAGACTGAAATAAAATTTTTCATGTTTCAAATAACTAAAGCTATTTCATTTTAGTAATTAGGGATGCAGCTCCCAGAACTACCCTCTACAGGTGAAGTGAGCACCAGCAGGCCCTTTCTAGAGAGGGCCTCATTCTAGCAATGCCTTCCACTTGCAAAATCTCCATCCAGATGCCTCCTCCCTCCCCTGACTGGGGCTTCCACAGGAGAGGTGCAGACAGAATCCAGGGAGGACACTGGATTCTTATGAGTAGAGGGTCCGTTGCCAGAGGAACAGATCCATTTAGCAAACATGGTGGAGGCTCAGAAAACGGAAGTCAGGGTTTGCCGAGCACATACCTGCTCTACTGCATGAACTTTGGAACACACACTGGATTGGTAAGTTGTCATCTGCTGTTGAAGCTTGTTGAACCCTGGCACCCAAGAAGGTTCTCTTGTCTTAGACATCAACATGTTCATTTCAGGCCTCCTCCAGGACCCCTGGCCTCAAGGCAGGCTGATGCCCTGACTCTGTGACAGGGCCAGAGGAAAACAGCCAGCAGCTAGGAGCATCCAAAACATTGTACTCTTGGGAACAGCTTGAAGACAAACTGTTTCTCACAATACAAAAACGCCTGTAGTAGCAACAGGAGGCCAGAACTTTGGCCACGGGAAGCTCAATCAGGAACTCAGCTGATGGCCTCATCTTCCGTGCCATTCCTGACGGATGACTGTAAATGTTCAATTTGATGCTATTATCTCTCTGTGTGGCCATTTGATCTCTTTTTGGGAAGCTTCACCTGAGGCGACACTCTGCTTCACTCAGACTCTCTCAGTTGGGAACTCCAGCAGGCTTTCTCAGCAGGGCTTCCTCGGTCCACTTCAGCCAAGTTTGTAAACTCCAGATTTGGTCTGCTCTCCCAGGTGGTCCATGCCAGTCACCTCTGCTAGATGCTGCGATGGCCCAGTTTTAACGGCAGCTTCCACCTGCCATGCATTCTGTGTATTCCTTTTCTTTTGCTTGCTGTATACTTAATAAAGCCCCCTCACTCAAAACCAAAAGCACAGTTGTCTAAGATCATTCTCCAGTCCTTACAGAACACTGCATGCAATTCAAGCATGCAAAACAGTGAAGGAAGCCATCATCGCTCCTTGAATGTGGCCTGTTTTTGACATTAACACATGAATTCTTCCAGCTTTTGCCAGTGGGCCAACAAAGAAGATCATTACATACTTGAAGTATCCAAAGACCAAGGTCAAGATGGCAAGTCAAAAGCAGGAGACCGCAGGTCTGATGTGTGGTTTCCGTAGAAAAGAGACCAACTGGGGAAATGTTGGTCATTGAAAAAGATGAAGGGAAAAGTATGCACTAACAGGGGCCACGGTGAAGCTGAAACACTAGAGAGCCCCACCACACAGAAGTTGGCTCATCGGCACTCTTCTTGATTGCCTCCTCAGCCTGTTCATTAAAACAGTGAGGAACTTGAGAATCCAGCACAGGGCTGCCTTACCGGGCTGGCACCCATCTCTTCCCATGGTGATGGCTAGTTGACTTCATTGCACTGATTGTCACAGTGGTTGATTCTCACACCTGCCTCACGTCTTCACCTATGCCTCTGGACAAGGAGAGAAGGCAGCTGGCAGCACCACTAGGAATAGCCTTCCTTGGAGGCCCCTCCTGTTCTTCCATAGTCCTCAGAGCTGGGTACTTGAATCTGCAGGAAAAGCTCAGAAGAAGGCTCAGAGAATGCGTTGGAACAGGGATTCCAACTGAAGAGGAACTGGGAGCCACTGCTTTCTAACACTAGATGGGTTCTCTTTACAAGGGCAGTATCAGAGTCCCCCCCCCATCCCATGTTTAACAAGAAGACCGTGGACCTTTACATGACAGAGGGGTGGCATTATTCAACCCATGTCATAAAGACTTTCTCCTCTTTGACAGTCACCTAAATCTGTCTCTAGCATCTCTTCTCACACATGGATTACACCCTTGGACATAGTCCTCTTCCCACCCACGGCTCCCACTGTTGGTCATACCCCTCAGCTTCTTCTATTTATTCAGGCTTCTGATGTTGACCACTATAAATATTTTCTTTCATCTTTATGGAATTCCAGATTCTGTGTGTCCTTGCAGGGGTTGGTGCACATTTAGGTTCTGAGGTGTTTGCATTACGTGTAGGAAGTGCATATTATAATGAGGATTTGGTGTGAAAGGGGATTACAGCTGATCATGCAACAGGTTCCTTTGGGTCCAAAGGTTCTGTGGTTCCAGTTCTGGAATTGCTGGCTGGAAGAATGGAACAAAAGGGTGTAGGACACAGCAGACAGAGTCACGGGAAGCATTTTCTGTGACATTCCTGCCATATAGTCATTTATATGCTGCAGGAGTCACTTTGTCCAGAGAACGGTCGAGTTGGTGCCATGAATCACCCTTAGAGACATCCCCACCTCCATCATAAGTCTCCAGGAAGTACCTTAATTGGCAGCTATTAGAGATGCATTATTCATGGAAGCTGTCAGACCACAGGGAAACGCTTTATTTCACTAAATTATACTTAAATTGATTTGACCAATTTTGATTTAGAGCTACTAAAACCCCGGAAAATTACCATTCCATCAAATTTTAAGATGCAAAAGTAAAAGTGCTTAATTTTAACAAATGAAATGGACACAACTAACATCGCCCATTCGGTATCTGCCGTCCGAAAAGTCCAGAGCTTAAAAGTTAAGGTGCAGGTTTTGCAAATAGTGATTTTTTTTTAAAGAACAAAAGTCATGTTTTCATAAATCATACTCAAACCCTCTGGTGGGGAACCATCCCCAGCTCCTTCTTTAACATAAGTTTATGGGACACAGGCCAACGTTGTTTGTCCCATTCAGTGCTACGTCTGAGACAGACACGCGTCCCCAATTGCTCTGCATTCTGTGCTCAAACAGCAAAACACCTGAGAGTATTCTGCAGAAATCACTTCTTTTTCCTCCTAAAGTTCAGAGGAAACTTTCATGTGCCTTCATTTGCCAGTCTGACACCTCAGCACAAAAGCCCTTGGTTATTTCTCATTAAGCCGCTTAAGCCCCACTACAGGTGTTGTGCATACAAATGTCCTTCCGTCCCAGCAGAACACAATCTCCCACTAGGAGAAGGAATGTCAGAGAATCTTCCCGGAGGAGGCCCTGGCTGAAGAAACTTCAGAAACAAATAGGGCTCGCTCTGTAATTTTGATTTACTGCCATGGGAAATCTTCAGTTTGGAATATTGTAAAAATGGACACCTGCAGCCCTCCGTATGTAGAGTTTTCCACCTACAGATTCAGCCAAGTATGGATTGACAAGATAGGACTCAAAAGAAATTGAGAGTGGTCAGGAAAAGCCTGGGCAATTTAGTGAGACAGTATGGCAATAAATGCTTTTAAAAGACCAGGCAAAAGACTCAGGGTAAGTGGCTCAAGGTTTAATGGCACTGAAGTAAGCGTGTCTGGAGAGAACAGGCACCGCTTTTTCTGTTTTCTCACGTGACCAGATTCTTGAGAAGGTGCCAACAAACAACTAAGCACCAACAACAGACTAAAGACACCATCAAAACCCACCTTGGTGAACCAATGCGTTTTTATCAGCGCTACTAACAAGAGTAAAGGTGAGAGGTTTCCTGTGGGAACAGATGTGACTCAAAGGCAGCAGCTGCATTACCAAGGCCCACCCCAGCGTGGAAAGCTGGCAGCGGAGCACACTGCACAGCCTGCAATCCCCTCACAAGCTTCTTCCAGGCATCTCAGCTGGTCTCTCGCTTTCTCGGCTGCACTTACTGCCTTTTTAAGCATAAGATGGGAAAGACCTGGAAGGTTTTCGTCTTCCAGAAGCTTCACAGAGACAGGGACTGTGGGCCTGGGGTGAAGTGAGAAACAGGACAAGCCTGTGTTGATGGTGGCATGTGCTCTAAGTGAGAGTCCTGCAGCTAAATTCAGGTGATAAGTGGGAATGAAAGCGGTCAAGGGATAAAAGCTCATCAACTACTGTGTTCAACATTTACAGAAGTGAGGAGAACTTAATTAAAATGGATACTAGACAGTAATTAGGTAAGGGAATAGAGCATCATGAATATTAAAATCGGATAAACCTGAATTGACTACTTGGACAAAAACATAATTCTCCAAAATACCAGAATACATTTTAAAAGATATTCAGAGATTAACACATTAAAGAAACATATAATGAACTTTTAAATGCTGACAATAATTATAATACAAATCATGAAAGTTATCCAAACAAACAAATCTATATTTGGAGACTCTTAAAATATGTATCAACAAATATGTGTGAGGCTACCATCCACATTAAGATAAAAACTTTTAATTTACTTAAAGAGTATGATAAATTTATATTATAGTTAGGAGACAAACTTAATTTACAAAGATTTATAAAAGTAAATAAAATACAAGCAAATATGCAAGTTAACTGAAAGAAATAAAGAGTTTTTGCAATTCTACTAAGAATTCAGACTCAAAAGATTTAGTGACTGCACTTCATTATACATATATAAATTATTATATATTAGTTATACTGTATTATATATTAATATGCAATACATTATACATTAGTATATATTATATTTTTATATATTATAATTCTCAAAAAATAAAGTTAAAAATAAGTAAATAAATAAACTATTTAAAAGCAAAACTAAATAAGAACACCAGATTATATTATCAAAGCTACACTTTAGAATGGAACTATAGCAATAAAGCTACATGTACACTAACAGAGCACCCAGTGTCACTGAAAAAACTATGTTATGCAAGGCTGTGTAGACATAGATTAACTATAGTGGACTCATTGTACTTCGTTTTATTTTTTCACTCTTTGAGGGTCTGCCACCCAGCTCCCAAACAAATACACAGTTATTTATTCTTACTTATGAATGCCCAGCCTTAGCTTGATTTTATAACCAGCCTTTCTTACTCAAATTGTCCCATTTCTCTTTAAGTACATTTTGCTTCTGGATTTTTTTTTTACCTTCCTTTATTCTATATAAGTATGTTTCTTTCCTTCTTACTCTGTGACTGGCTGTGTGGCTGTATGGCTGGCCCCTGGCATCTTCCTCTTCTCCTTTTGTTCTTCTCTTGAGCCTAAATTCCCCTATTTATTGTCTCTGCCTGACAGACCCACCTATTTCTCTCCTGCCTAGCTATTGGCCATTCGGCTCTTTATTGGACCAATCAGGTGTTTTAGGCAGGCAAAGTAACATAGATTTACAGAGTTAAACAAATGCCACATAAAAGAATGCAACGTATCTTTGCTTCATTAAACAAGTATTACACAGCATAAAAGAATGTGACACATCTTAAAGTAATATTCCACAACAGCTCATGTGAACAACTTTAAGTTCAAATAAATCATACTCACAGAAATAATGAGAATGCATTACATGTAATACAGTATGTCTGAATAATACAGATCACAGAGCTAGTGGCAGCCTGGCTGAGAGGCTCCAATAGCTTGTCTGCTCTTGAACTTGTGTGCAAGTGATGGGCTTCTGCACAGCTCCATGTATCAGAAGGTGCCATGTCATGTTAAGCCACAGTTGTCAGTCTTGGTGTGTCTCTGGGTATTTATATGCCTTAGAGCCTCTTGCCAGTTCACCCTGTGTCTGTGTTTCATCTGTAAACCTTTGCCACATAAAAGAGGAATGCTGACTGTCAGATGGATGGAGGAGCCAGGGGCTTTCAATCAAACAGAACTTGAACCTAAGATATTCTGTATTTCTTTTATTTTGGTGACTTTCCAACTGTTCAAGAAGGTTAGTAATGCAGGTTCTTCATAAGTCTCTTTATTCCCTGACACAAGTTAAAATAAGCATCCCACAACTTACAAATGTGGAGTGAGTGGAAACTTACTAACCACTGTCTCCAAAGCCTTACTGACCAGGAGACTTCCAAAATCGAAAAAATATCTCCATATGAATTCCAACTTTGATTCTCAGATTCATCAAATTCACTGGATCACGTTTCCAATGAACAGAAATGTTTAGGGAGTGCCTTTGTGTTTGTCTCTGGGAGATATACACTTTCAGATCATTCAATCCCGTTAAAAGGTTTCCAGCCCCTGGGTTAAGGCACCTTTGGGCTAAGAGAGTTTAAATCTCTAAGACGAAGTGTTGATATCTATCATGCGTCACAACGGGTCCAGGTCTCGGTACAGACAAAGCATCATTCTCATCCCCCTGAATGTGATGTTCTTCTCAGTCCCACCTCCCCATTTCTGAGAGGTTCTCTTCACACTCTCTGTTTCACCCACATGGCCATCCATACTGACTCCTCCTCTCCTAGGCCTCCTTCCATACCCAGGACCACTGCCTGCCGTCTGTGGAGCACAGGAATAGGCAAACTGCTCCAAAGATGCTATGCCAACAATACTGCT
>LOEQ01001117.1:213656-224191 GCA_001685075.1 Bramus lutescens | reverse complement strand
ATGGGCCAGGCAGTGCTTAAATGAATACAATTTGTGTGTTGTTGTTTAGGGTGTTAAGCTAACTGTGCGGGAGCCGGGCGGGACGAGAAACAGGCCTGTTCCCTTATCACTACAAATATGAACAACAGGACAAACATCCCAGACTTAATAAAGTGGAGAGAAAAAAGAAAATCACCTGAACATCCTCATTCATCAACCTCTGCTTTCTGCCCAAGGACACAAGGACAAGATGATCTATACTTCTAATATAGGATGGACTATTATCATCTCAAACCATGATCCTTTCTTCCTTGCATTGGTTTTGCCAGGTATTTCATTACAGACATAAGAAAAAATGACTAGCATGGCCTTTTAGTTTCCCCTGTTATCACGTCAGATTAGCCTGGAAGATCAGAGCTTTGACATCAGTCTAACAGACTTCCCTCACCCAAGAGACTAGGAGATGCAGGGCCTTCTTGTAGGTGTCATTTCCAACAGAGCTTAAATGTGATCCACACAACAGCCTCAAGATAATGGCAAACACGGAGACTCACACACTTGACAAGCAGGTGGCAAGGAAGAAAATGGCACTGAAGACCTGCTCACCAGTTTCCTTTGGTGAAAAGGACTCAGAGAACGAAGTCTCTTGCCAGTTGTATCCACCAAGCAAGCCAAATGGGGTGTGTGGTTCTATGACTTGTTTGAAATTTAAAGAGTCACACAAAGAGTTGAACATAGAGAAACTGGAATATAGACTCAGTGAGCGGTAAGTTCTCTGAAAGGTGAAACTAGGGAAGACTGTATGTCAGATATGACTGTGAACATTTCAGCGGTTCATCCCTGAGAACACGGGCTTCATAGACTTCATCCGTAGATGAAGTCAGCAGCTGGAGAACGTGGCACAGATGGCCAAGGCACACAGTCCTTAAGGACCTCATGCTGTTGTATTTAATTTCTGGGGCCACTGGAAAGAGGAAGGAGATGCTGTAGTTCCCACAGAGACGCTCAAAGGGCTCCTTGTTAAAATAACATTACTATTCCTTGTGACCTCAACCAAGACAGGTTTTAACACATCTATTAGCCAATGGTCTCAAAGTCATTGGCTACAGGACATCCTTTCTCTCTCCTAGACTGTCAACTGGATTTTTAAACTTCTTATCATCTCTTATGATTCAACTACACAACTCCATATCCAACCACCTAAACTTCCACTTTAATAGCTACTGTCTGTCTAAGTTGCATCTAATTTTTGTCATTGTTGTTCATTTGATTTTTTTCAAGACATGGCTCCTCTGTAGCTTTGGAGCCTGTCCTGGAACTTGCTCTGTAGACCAGGTTGGCCTCAAACTCACAGAGATCCTCCTGCCTCTGCCTCCCCAGTGCCGGGATTAAAAGCATGCACCACCACATTCAGCTCAGTTGCATCTGTTTAAGCTGATCTGTTGTCCTGTGCTCATTGTTTTATGGAGAACATTTAGCAGTGAGCCATCTACAACCCAATGTGAGTTTTCAAATGTAAAAAGTTTTTGCCCACTACAAAACTGTCTTTGCAAACTTAGAATGCAAACTACTTAAGATTAAGGAATTTTAAAATCTCATGGCTATTGTTTTATTTATTTATTTTTTTTTAAAAATCACTCCTATTTGAAATTCAAACACTGGGTTGTTCATTGGGCTTTCTGTTTGGTGGAACAAATGCTCAATCACTTTTCCCTGAGCCTCAGAGGACATCTAAAACTCAGCAACAGATGAGAAGAACCTTGAGAACTTCACAGAAAATGAGAGATAAAGCAGAAATAGTACAGTTATGTTATGAAAACAGGGAGTTAACCACCTGGGTAAATTCCAAAACTTCCCAGATACAGGAGAAAGCAATTCCCTGTCTTATTCTTAAGAAAGAAAAGAAAATGCGGCCCAAGCTTTGTTCTAATTCCCAACATTCTTCTGCTTGTAACTTAGAAAATAAACAACAGATTTAATATATTTAGGTTTCATTGCAAAGACCTTTCTTTGTTTGGTCTCCGATGTAAGTTTTATAAAAACAGGATTGAAACATAAAAACTGCAAAAGACCCCCATTATACAATATTTGACAAAAATACTTAGCTTGATTCCACTCAACACAGAGAGAGAGCGTAAGAGTTTTTTGTTTGCTTTGTTTTTGGTTTTGTGTTTTTGTCTTTGCATGTCAGGAATAGATTGGACTAGTGTTTGGTGGAACTAAACTCATTATCTTCCTCAAAAAGTCAAAGTAGGAGTGTTGGGTGAGGAATCTCTGACCTTCCTGAGACCCTCAGCCTTGGAAGTCTCAAACTATGGAGGCTGAAAAAAGTCCCTGAGGTGCCCTTCTTCCTTAGCAGACAAATGGCACACCCACTTGCTCTGTTTCATCCAAACAGTTGCCTTCAAAGCTAGCACTGTAAGCCAAAGCCAATTTAAAGGAAGAAAAGATTTCATTTGAAAATTTTGTTTTTTTTCTTTCATAGAAACAAGCATCCTTATAAAGATTGAGAAAGTGGCATTGCAGCTGACTGGGTCTGTGAGCAGCATCATACTGACGCAGGCACTCACAGAGAGGCCAATACTGCCATGACTTAGAGCTGCAACCAAGACACAGTGGGGAATGGAGAAGTTGGTGTTCTTCAGCAGGCGATCGTCAGTACAAGCTGCCTCCGCTAGCGTTATTAAAAAAGAGTGCCTTGGCTCCTCGAGCTGAGTGAAATTTCTTTCATGTGTTTCTTTTTACCTCACCCCAAGTGTCAGAGATGAAATCCAAGACCTCATGAATGCTAGGCTAGGCAACTGCTCTCAGTTTGAGCTACATTCCCAACCTTCTCCCGGTTCTTAGTTTAAGTATGACTAGCATTGTTCAGGCTCAAAGCCTTGAGTGCAGACTTTAATAAACCTTTGTATATGCTTCTTCTATGGAACTAAGATAAAGAGCACTTTCAGAATATCCAAAGTACTGCCATAATTCATATCCCTACAAACATTCCTGATGTCATCTATATATTAATTTATCTTCACTAATGTATATTTCTCCTCAATGTATTTTCTATAAATACATTTTAACTTGGTGTCTTTAGGTTGTTACAATGTCTGGGGCTCTGTGAGGTCAAAAGTATCTATTACATTCTTAAACATATGATGGGTAAAACTAAGCCTTCCAGTCTACTCTTCAATGCCCTCACCTACCCAGTGCTGCTAAGAATCTGCTGTTAACTCAAGCCTAGTCATTCCAGTCTATCCACATCTATTTGCAGTTAGATATCACATCATCCAGTTCCTCTTACAGTTGGGTACCACATCATCCAGTTCCTCTTACAGTTGGGTACCGCACCATCCAGTTCCTCTTACAGTTGGGTACCACATCATCCAGTTCCTCTTACAGTTGNNACCACATCATCCAGTTCCTCTTACAGTTGGGTACCACATCATCCAGTTCCTCTTACAGTTGGGTACCACATCATCCAGTTCCTCTTGCAGTTGGGTACCACACCATCCAGTTCCTTTTACAGTCAGGTACCACATCATCCAGTTCCTCTTGGAGCTACAGATTCCTCCACACTTTTAAACTGGACTTGAATACCCATTGTTATCGATGGGAACTGCTGACTTGAGCAGGGATAGCAGAACAATTGTCACTTTGCATTCCAGAGTGGCATACACATTACCTTCCTACCTTGTCAAGGAAAATTACTGACTTGTAGCCAATTAAAACCTGCAATAATGTCAATCAAGGATATCCCAACAGGCCTTCAGGTGGATCCAGAAAAAAAGTGTTTCTAAGAATTCCAGTTAAGCTAACAAGATGTTTGTTATTCAAATCTATGCATTGAGGAACTTGGCAGTTTTACCTAATGTTTCACTGGGAATTGGCTTAGAAGTTTTCATAACTAGGACCTGTCTAACTATGGGGCAAAGGTAAAGTTTTAGGACAGATATAGTCTAGCAGCAAATTAACTCAAGCATCCACTCTATTCAATGGGGTCCTCTCTTCTAGATTAAAGAATTTATGTGGCTCTTCTGTAAACGGCTGTCAGTAAAAAATACAATTTGTTTTAATGTAACTTAATATTAGACATTGACTGATTTATCTTGCAGTAATAATTCACCAAATTTGCATTGTTCCTCTTAATTCAGTTCTAAATAATCAAAGCAAAAAATCTCCATCTTCACATGGCTTTATTCAGTTATATTTTCCTCAGTCACAGGGAACCAGAGAAAAACCGTTTCTTCCCCCGGCCAATCTGAAGACAGACTGAGCACTCCACAAAGCTGCACTGGGTTCCATTCACTGTGTTCCGAGTTCCCAGGCCCTGTATGACAGCCACTACCACACCCCAGGGACTAGGAGAAAATAAACACAGGCAAGTTTTTTGCTTCAGGGATCTATGGAGTACACATAATAACTTGGAGAAACTCCCATCAAAGTCATCTCAGAAGCCTCCATCTCTGGAGGCAAACTCCATTGGACTTGAAGCTTAGTTTGTTAGGTAGTTAGCTCGACACTGGCACAGCCAGGGCTCATAGTCAGCAGGAAGGACTATGAGTGTTACTCAAAGGAATGGGACATGAATTGCATCTCTGAGTGGAGACAGGATATTCTGAGCTTCCTAGAAGATCATTAGATTAGTAACTAGCCAGCCAGGGACTCTGCTTTAGATCAAGGGTTTCCCATTGTACCTTGTTGACTGGGGTTTCTGTCCCACCAGGTCCCACAGCCATTTAGTCCCAAATAAACACACAGAGGTCTACAGTAATCATAAACTGGTTGGCCTAGTAGTTCAGACTTCTTATTAATTCTTATAACTTATATAAGTCCATAATACTTGTCTATGTTAGCCATGTGGCTTGTACATTTTTCGGCAAGGCAGTCACATCTTGCTTGCTCTGTGTTTGGCTTCCTCTGTGTCTGGGGTGACGACTGAAGACCAACCCTTTCATCTCCCAGAATTCTCCTGTTCTCATTGCCTTGCCTCTACTTCCTGCCTGGCTACCGGCCAACCAGCATTTTATTAAAATGCAATTGACAGGGTACAGACCATTGTTCTACAGCAGTACCTTCCCAATGCAAATAGGCCTATCAAACACCCAGACAGGACAATCCCTTCAGGGGACACTGTCTGTTCTAGTGAATTTAGACATGGTATAAAACCTGCCTAACATGTAGACTGGTGTGACCATCTCATCCCATTGTGCATCTCTCTCTTACAGAGGGTTCTGCTCTGCTCTGCTCCCTTTGGCTGCTCTTCACTCTCACCCCTTGTGAGTGCTCCTCCCTCCTCTGCCCTGAATTCTACCTGTTTTCTATGCATCCCATCAGAATTCTTTCAACAAAGATCAGAAGGACTGGGGAGATGAGGAATACAGAAGAGGAAGTCCAGAGAGGAGACCACAGCAATGAGATGGATCACTGGAAACCACATGACCCAGGCCCAATAGGAGAGTAGACAATGAAGCAAGCTCACAGAGAGGGCCATTGGGCATCCAAAGGCTGCACAGTTCCCAAGTACAGTGAACCATCCAATCAATGTGATCCCAGGAGCTGCAGGGAGTTGGCAGGAGTCTGACTTAAAATGAGTGATGAAGATTGCTGGCTGGTCTTTTGTCAATTTGACACAAGCTGAAGCTATCTGAAAGGAGGGAAACTTGATTGAGAAGATGTCATAATAATAATAATATAATATAATATAATATAATATAATAATAATAGCTGTAAGGCATTTTCTTAATTAGTAACTGATGGGGAAGGGCCTACCCCACTGTGGGAGCTACTATCTCTGGGTTGGTAATCTTGGGTTCCATAAGAAAACAGACAGAGCAAGCCTTGGGGAGCAAGCCAGGAAGCAGCACCCCTCCATGCCCTTTGCATCAGCTCCTGCCTCCAGGATCCTGCCCTACTTGAGTTCCTATCCTGAGAACAGTAATATGAAAGTGTAGGCTGAAATAAACCCCTTCCTCCCTAACTTGCTTTTTGCTAATGGTGCTTCATCACAGTAATAGAAACCCTATGACAATGACTACAAGGACTCAGATGGGATCCCTAAAAAGCTAAGGCCCAGGAGACAAAATAATAGGGGGGACTGTCTGTCTAACCTTAGCTCTCTAAAGTTCCTACAGGAGCCATGAAGTATAATCCCCTCATGGAATCAGAAAAGCCACCACAAATCTAACATCTGGCACATAGCTACGTACTATGTAAGAAAGACAGTTTAGGAGACCATAGATCATAGATTTCCCTTTAGCAAAGAGAATGTACATTTACCAAGGCAAACCCCAGCCATGAAGGTAATCTTTCTTCCTTCCCCTACCAAACACAGAGTAGCCTTGTATTTGAAAGGGCTCCAACTTTGTGCAAACTCTTGTTCCTCCCATCCACAGCTTTGCCCAAAATCCCAAGCTCCTGCCCTTTGTCTAGCTCACCTTAATATTTTTCTTCTTTTACATGTTACACAACTGATGTGGGATTCCCCTCTGTATGTTGTGAATATCATTGGTTAATAAAGGAACTGCTTTGGGTCTATAGCAAGTTATAGGGGAACAGAGCTGGGGGGCGGGGATTAAACTGAATGCTGGGAGAAAGAAGGGCAGAGTGAGAAAGAAGCCATGTAGCCCCACCAGAGACAGATGCCAGGTGGAATCTTGGCCGTAAGCCACTGCCACGTGGCAATACACAGATTACTAGACATGGGTTAAATTAAGATGTAAGAGTTAGCCAATAAGAAGTTAGAGCTAATGGGCCAAGCAATGTTTTAAATAATACAGTTTCTGAGGGTGAGGGAGCAGGTGACTTTCAAAGGCCGCCTGCGCCCTCTCATTGGCCGAGGCAGCACGGTTGAAAGCTGCTTGGAGGCAGCGGTGGTGGTGGTGGCGGCGGTGCCCCTCCCAGGCCACTGAAGACTCCAGGCCTCTGTGAATAACAAAAGAACCTGGAGAAGTTGGAGAAGATAAGGTATATTCAGTATCCAGATGAGGAGATCAACGATCAACAAACCAGGAAATGCACAATTTTGAGGACGAGTTAACATGTCCCATTTGTTACAGTATTTTCAAAGATCCTCGAGTCCTACCATGCTCTCATACATTTTGTAGAAATTGTCTGGAAAGTGTTCTTCAGGCAACTAGAAACTCTTTGTTATGGAGACCTTTGCGAATTCCATTCAAGTGTCCTAACTGCAGAAGGATTATTGAAATTTCTTTAACTGGCATAGAATCCTTACCTGTAAATTTTGCATTGAGAGCAATTATTGAAAAGTACCAGCAAGAAGACCACCCAGATGTTGTCACCTGCCCTGAACACTACAGGCAGCCATTAAATGTTTATTGCCTACTAGATAAAAAATTAGTTTGTGGCCATTGTCTTACTATAGGCCAACATCATGGTCATCCTATAGATGACCTTCAAAGTGCCTATCTGAAAGAAAAGGATACACCTCAGAAGTTGTTGAAACAGCTAACCGACACACACTGGACAGACATCACCCGTCTTATTGAAAAGCTTGAAGAACAGAAGTGTCATTCTGAAAAAATGGTTCAAGGTGATAAGGAATTTGTTCTTCAGTATTTTAAGGATCTTAGTGATACATTAGAACAGAAAAAGAAATTTTTTTTGGCAGCTCTCTGTGACGTTGGCAAGTTGATTAATCAAGAATACACTCCACAGATTGAAAGGGTGAAGGAGATCAGAGAACAGCAGCTTGAGTTAATGACAGTGACTACATCTTTACAAGATGAGTCTCCACTTAAATTCCTAGAAAAAATTGATGATGTCCGCCAACGTGTGCAGATGTTGAAACGGAGACCACTTCCTGAGGTCCAGCCTGTTGAAATTTATCCTCGAGTAAGCAAAGTNTGGCCATTGTCTTACTATAGGCCAACATCATGGTCATCCTATAGATGACCTTCAGAGTCTCTTATCTGAAAGAAAAGGATACACCTCAGAAGCTGTTTAAACAGTTAATGGACACACACTGGACAGACATCACCCATCTTATTGAAAAGCTTGAAGAACAGAAGTGTCATTCAGAAAAAAATGGTTCAAGGTGATAAGGAAGTTGTTCTCCAGTATTTTAAGGAGCTTGGTGATACATTAGAACAGAAAAAGAAAATTTTTTTGGCAGCTCTCTGTGACATTGGCAAGCTGATTAATCAAGAATACACTCCACAGATTGAAAGGGCGAAGGAGATCAGAGAATAGCAGCTTGAGTTAATGGCAGTGACTACATCTTTACAAGATGAGTCTCCACTTAAATTCCTAGAAAAAAATTGATGATGTCCGCCAACGTGTGCAGATGTTGAAACAGAGACCACTTCCTGAGGTCCAGCCTGTTGAAATTTATCCTCGAGTAAGCAAAGTATTAAAGGAAGAGTGGAGCAGAACAGAAATTGGACATATTAAGAAAGCTGTCACTCCTAAAATGAGAATTTCTTCAAAAATGAAATTGTCCTGGTCTGACAAGCATGAAAAAGAACTTGAATTCTTTAAAATTTTAAATATTGCTGTGGTTTCATTGATTTCAGTGATATTAATGTTGATACTCTTTTTCAACCAACATATAATCACCTTCCTAAATGAAATCACTTTAAGATGTTTCTCTGAAGTCTCTTTGTCTGTTTACCAAAGTTTATCTAATAACTTAAATTACTTGAAAAATACGGTATACTACACTTTATATTTGTTAAAGGAAATCATGTGGAAAATAGTTTCTCGCGGAAACCCCAAATGAACAGTTTCAAGCAGGCTTCTCCTGTTTAGCAGAGGCTAACCATTGCTAGATGGAAGCTTGGTAGCATAAGTAGCAAATGAAATATGCTTACATAGAAACATGGTAAACCTTCCATGGTTGGATAGAAATGGTACCAGAAATGATACATTATCTGAAAGATGATTCAAATCAAATTAGAAAATTATAATTTTTGATTTGAATATTTTATTGGCCTAACAGTCAAAGTTTTAAATAACCTTTCTAACAAGCATTTCTCTCTTTTTTTTTTACTATAACATGCTTCAGTAGCTTTTCAGTTCTTTGTATATGTAGATATTAGATTAGAAAAAAATGACAAGATTCTTGATCCACATATCTATTTTGATGTGATTTGAAGCTTTTCAGTGTATAGATGGAGGTGGGAATAGTTTTAAAATGCAGGCTAGGATTGCTTAAACATCATTTTGGTCAAACATAAATCAAGAACATTCATTCCAAATAGAGCTTTTGGATAAAGCAAGTGTCTAGTAATTATTTTATATAAACTTTGTGTTTAGGATCTGAGTTTAATGGCTAGAGAATTTCTTAAGTCGGGGTTAGTCTGGATATCTTATTGGCATCCCTAAAAAAAAAAAAAAACAAAAAGGTCAAAAAGGCAGAGCTCTTGCCTTGTCTCCAGCACCAGAAAGCAAAACAAGCATATATTTTGCTTTTGTAGTGTTTTAGTCGTATTCTTACATAAAAACTATATGAATGAAACATGTATATTATGACAATCTTGTTGATGTGATTCATTTAATAGAATTCATGTAAACTATATCTTAAAATGGTCTTGCTCTACAGCCCAAGTACTGGGAATTATGAGTATGAGCTGCCATAATTAGATAATCTTAAAAGAACTCATTAAGGCAACCTTTAATTCCCTCAACAAGGACTAGCATGATGTTTGCAGTATAACTTTGGTTCACTGTCATTAAAATACCCAAATGGGCTATTCTTGAATCCCTAGCTCTGGGAATCTTATTTCAAAGGTCAGATTACAAAATACTTTGGGTTCTAGATTCATTATAAAGCTGTGTTAAAGTCAAGGTTAAGACGCTTAGAAGTTTATCATTAGGGCCTGGAGAGATAGCTCAGAGAGAGCACTGACTGCTCTTTCAGAGGCTCTGAGTTCAATTCACGAGCATATATGAGATCTGGTGCCCTCTTCTGGCATGTAGGCATACATGCCAGCAGGATACTATATGCAAAAAACAACAAAAAAAAGTTTATCACTAAGATTAAATCATTAGATCCACTTAACCGATCAGATTTTATCCAGCATAATTATTACCTACTGAGGCCATTTGGAAGATGTAATGGAGGTGAGGGGATACAGTGTTCATTTTTTAACAGACACATAGATCATACTTGAGTGCTATTTTTAAATGTAAATATTAGCAAAGAATATTTGTTAAGACATTTTTCAAAGGGCTACTAACTTCTTTGTACAAATGAGCAGCAAACCAATGTAATGCAGTGCCATATTAGGTGGGAGAACATTCTCATCAGTGTTTATCATGCTTTAAAAACTGGTGCAGGCCAAGACTGGTGCTATTAACCAAACCTTACGTTCCAACCTAAACAAGCATATTCTGAGTATCACCTTAAAGGCTTGACAATTTTTAGTGTGCAACCCTGTTTTCTGGTAAGTTACTATATACTAACTGTTTTATGAGGCTGAGATTGTGCAGTGATAGGAGTGGCTGGCTGGCCTGCTTTTTGTCCCGCCTGGCTCCCGCACGTCTAGCTTTATACCCGAAATAACAACACACAAATTGTATTCATTTAAACACTTCCTGGCCCATTA
>LOEQ01001117.1:137137-192796 GCA_001685075.1 Bramus lutescens | reverse complement strand
CAGTGTTTAAATGAATACAATTTGTGTGTTGTTATTTCAGGTATAAAGCTAGCCGTGCGGGAGCTGGGCGGGATGAAAAGCAGGCCTGCTCCCCTTCCACTACAATCTAGCATTCACGCAACCCTTACAATAACACAAACTTTCCCAATATTTCTTTCCTTTATTCCTTATGTCATGTTGTTCCTCTAGTCCAGATTTTTGAACCTAGCTTCATTCCTATTACATTGAGCTTGTACAAATATTTTACTTTATCTAGACTGTTAGTAAAATAATTTCAGTCCACAGTGTTTTTGGATTAGATGACACCACAAACAACTTCTGTTATTACTTTTCTTGAAGCCATACCCTAATGTCAGGCTGTGAGTTGCTGGCTGTTCAGAGGACAGGGTGTCTGCAGAGTGGCTACCACCCCCCGGGGCTGCTTAACTCACTCTACCAAAATCACTGCCTGCTGGCTGTGGAGTTTACACAGCACTGTGCCCGTGTTTGTCACCTGTGTATACTGTCTGTTCCCTGTATCGCTGCTGTTCATTCCATTAACTTTTAACCCAATGACCACTCAGTGCAGAAATGAGGACGGCAGCAGTGACTTCAGACCCAAGTAAAACATGGCCCTTCCAAGGGAGTAAAGAGTCAGGCCTGGAGACTAGTGTGTCACCTGAGTATAAACCATCAGGCCTAGGGACTAGTGTGTAACCCAAGTGTAAATAGTCAGGCCTGGGGACTAGTGTGTAACCCGAGTGTAAACAGTCAGGCCTGGGGACTAGTGTGTAACCCAAGTGGAAAAGATCCCTTCTTCCCAACTTCTAGCCAAAGAGTGAGTCACTACACATCACTCCTCTTGAAAGTGTCATGTATGAATTTCAACCAAAGGAATCAAGAGTGCATTTACTTACAAAAACATATCTTCATTGACCCAAAGATCGCCATTACTCTGAAGGAAGCAGCATGCCGGTTTGATGAAAGAGGGGCTTAGTTACTGAGAGGTGAGGCATCCTGATCTATAGCCATACGAGAAACAGAGAGTGAGACATCTTTGGTGCTGGGTGACCACGTGAAGTCTCACACATGGAGATAACAAGGACACAGCAGCTAGGTGGCTGATTGGAGATGCCTCCAATCCCCATGTTGAGATGAGATTTGGCAAACAAAAAGAATGTGTTTCATGGGCTTTGCACTTCACCTGCTAGAAGCAAACTCATACCTGTTTTATTATGTTGAAAAGCCATCACAGCAACAGGATAAATGAAGTCTAAGATAGCCTTCCTGCTCAGAAATAGATTCCAGGAGGAGGGAAAATTTCTTTTGTAACTTCAACCTTGTTGCAAACTCAGGAGTGAAAATTAGGTGGCTGGAGTTACTCTTTCAGTCACAGGCTTTGGCAAGGCAAATCTTAGGACTGTGGGAAGAAATGAGGGAGAGCTGAGTGGAAGGTTAAATGTCGAGGGAGGCTGGGAAGGACACCTGGGAGGTGACTTCAGAAGGGCACAGGCGTGTAAGATTTACAGTGACAGAGATAAAACTCCAGATGCCTGCTGTCTACAAGATTAACTCAAAAATAAAGAAAAAGTAACCCTCCCATATACAAACAAGAAATGGTCTGAGAAAGAAATCAGGGAATCAACATCCTTTACAATAGTCTCAAATAATATAAAATATCTTGTAACTCTAACCAAACAGGTGAAAGACCTATATGACAAGAATTCCAAGTCTTTGATGAAGAAATTAAAGAAGATATCAAAAAAAGTGAAAAGATCTCCCATGCTCATAGATCAATAGAATTAACATAAAATTGACCATCTTACCTAAAGCAATCTATAGATTCAATGCATTCCTCATCAAAATCCCAACACAATTCCTTACAGACCTTAAAAAAAAATAGGACTCAACTTCATACGGAAAACCAAAAAATCTTAATGTTGGGGACTGCAGACCACCAGACCCTGAATTTCCTGTAAACAACTTGTTTTCCTCTACTCTTGAGCAGCCTGCAGCTGCTCTGAGCAGGAGATGCTGATCAGAGAAATGGTTTCTGATGGGTCTGCAGCTGAAAGATCCCGAGAGCTGGGGCACGGCCAGAGCCCTATATAAGCTTCCCTGGAGCATAATAAAGTTGGCATTCTTGTATCAAGAATGGCTCGTGTCCCCGTGTGTCTGTCTGTGTGTCTTTGTGTGTTTAAATCTCCAGCCTAGTACCCGGCTTGCATATTGTCCTGTAGTGTGGGTGATGCAACTTAGGATAGCTAAAATAATCCTATATAATCAAAGAATTTCAGGAGGTATCATCATCCCTGATTTCAAGCTATACTACATAGCTATAGTAATAAAAATCGCATGGTATTGTCATAAAAGAGACAGGTGGATCAATGGCATTGAATCAAAGACCTAGGTATAAGTTCACACACCTATAGACAACTTATTTTTGACAAAGAAGCCAAATTTATACAGTGTCAAAAAAAGCATCTTCAATAAATGATGCTGGTCTAACTTGATGTTGGCATGTAGAAAAATGCAAATGAGTCCATACCTATCACCCTGGACAAAACTCAAGGGTCAAAGTTCTCAACATAAATCCAGATACATTGAACCTGATAGAAAAGGAAGTGGGGAATAGCCTTAATACATAGCCCTGGCACAGGAGACAGCTTCTGAATAGAACACCAGTAACACAAGCACTAAGATCAACAGTTAATAACAGGACCTCATGAAATTGAGAAGTTCAATAGGACAAAAATTTTGCCTCTGTTAAGAATCATAATATAAATATCTGTGTTTTCTGATAGTCTTAGGTGACCCCTGTGAAAGGGTCATTTTACCCCCAAAGGGGTCGCCACCCACAGGTTGAGAGCCTCTGACCTACAGGAACAGCACAGAATGAGAAGGGCGGAGGGCAGGGGACAGAATCCGGAAGAGCCCCTGTGTTCTGGAAGGCTATGAGAAGAGGAGTCCTCAGAGGGAAAGGCTAGATCAGGAGATGTGCATCTTAGAAGTCACGGGATATTTAGAAGGGGACAGTCACCTCTGTACACATCTGGCTTCACTGCTTGGGTGGCTCATGTGTGTCTCATCACTAATAAGTCTGAGAGTGTGCTCATTGTGTCTCCTTTAAATCTTCTGTCTTCGCAAGGCTGTACCTGCTCATACAGTGGACCCGAGGGTTTCTCTGGGAATGGAAAAAGATCTTCATCAATCCCACATCTGACAGAGGGTTGGTTTCCAAAATATATAATGAATTCACAAAACTAGATATCAACAAACCACATAATCTAATTTTAAAAAATGGGGTACAGATCTAAACAGAGAATTCTCAACAGAAGAATCTCAAATGACAGAAAAGTACATAAGGAGATGTTCAACATCCTTTGTCATCAGAGAAATGCAAATCAAAACCACTCTGAGGTTCCATTTTACACCTGTCAGAATGACTAAGAACAAAAATACATCGTGACAGCTCGTGATGAAGAGGAGGTGGAGCAAGAGGAACACTCCTCCATTGCTGGTGGGAGTGCAAGCTTGCACAGTCAGTTTAGAAGTCAGTGTGGCAATTTCTCAGAAAACTGGGTACCGATCTACCACAACACCCAGTTATACCACTCTTGGGCATATACCCAAGGGATGCACAATCATACTGCAAAGATACTTGCTTGGCTGTGTTCACAGCAGACCCTGGAAACAACCTAGACACCCCTCCACTGAGAAATGGATAAAGAAAATGTGGTATGTTTACACAATGGAGTATTACTCAACTGTTAAAAATAAGGACACTAGGAAATTTGAAGGCAGTGAAATAACCTAGACTGAGAAAGACAAATATTCATAAATGGATATGAGCTGTAAAATAAAGAACAGCTCTGCTGCAGTCCACAGACCCAGAGAGACTGGGTACCAAGGAAGGCTCATGTGATGGGCACCCAGATCTCCCTGGGAAGGGGAAATAAGAAGAGATTTCATGAGAAAACAGAGGGCAGGTGGGAATGGGGACTTGAATGATCAGGTTAGGGAAGATGGGGGTGGAAGTACTGAAAGAGACTACTGGAAATGGGGTCAGGGAAAACCTTGTACAAGGGAATATCCCAGAAATCTACAAGCATGACCCCAGCTAGGACTCCTAGTGGGTGGATGTGTAGCCTGAATGGTCATCTCTGGCCAGATTAGTGCCTAGCCCAATTGTTATCAGAGAGGCATCATCAAACAACTGATGGAAGCTGATGCAGATCCACAGCCACACATTAGGTGGAGTTTGGGAAATCCTACAGAAGAGGGGAAGAAAAGATTACACGAGGCCAGAAACTGTCAAGGACACCACAAGAAAACTCACAGAATCAACTAACCTGAGCTCATAAGGGCTCACAGAGACTGAACAATCAGGGAGCTTGCATGGGACTGAGCTAGGTAGGCATTCTGCATGCATTTTACAGTTGTGTGGCTTAGTCCTCTGTGGGCTGGCTCTGACTCATTTATTGGCTTTTGGGAGCCTATCTCTCATACTTGGTTGCCTCAATACATGGGAGGTGCTTAGTCTTACTGCAAGCTGATATGCCATGTTTCGTTGATAGCCAGGAGAGACCTGCCCTTTCCTTAACATAAAGGAAATAAAGTGGTTTGGGGAATGAGAACAGAAGTGGGTTTAGGGGGAGGGACTGGGAGGAGAAGAGGGAATGAAAACTGTGGCTGGGATGTAAAATAAACAAATTATTTTTTATAAAAAGAATGACACCTGCAAGGGCATTTGCTACTGGTTTTCTGCCAGTGTCAGAAAGCAGCCACTTTAACATTTGTTCCCTGCTTATCAAAGGCTCTCTCTTTGGAAACGGGTGTTTGAGTGTGGTTTGTGCCTGATCTTCGGTCTGGGAGGGAGCCGTCACTGTGTGGTGAGTCTTCTTCATTTCCAATCTATTCATTCCAGCAGTTGCCCACAGGTAAAGAGTGAGTAGCTAGTTCTTAAGGACTTATTTTCTATTTATTATAATGCTTTATGGGGATTGTGATGTGGGCTGCCCCTCTGTATGTTGTGAATATGTTTTATTACCATTGGTTAATAAAGAAGCTGCTTTGACCTTTGGCATGGGAGAACAGAGCTAGGCGGAAAAACCAAACTGAATATAGGGAGAAAGGAAGTGTAGTCAAGAGAGGCACTGCCTGAGAAGCAAGATGTGAAGTAACAAGCCATGGGCCTCGTGGTAAAATAGAGAATAACAGAAATTGATTAACTTAAGTTGTAATAGCTAGTTAGTAATAAGCCTGAGCTAATAGGCCAAAAATCTTGTTTATAATTAATATGAAGCCTCAGAGTGGTTATTCAGGAACTGGCAGGTGGTAGAGAAACCTCCAGTTACAGATTACAAAGATAACTGAGGACTTAGACTTTAAAAGGGGGCCATTATCACTCATAATTTCAGAAAATACCACATAATCCAGTGACTGATTTGGGATTACTGTGGTACCTCTGATCTTAATGATATGCTCGGAAAAAAAAATATAATCATCTTGAAAGAGAAGCTTCAAGAAGAAACAGGTTATTTAAGAGAACAATATGTCATCTCCCGTCTAACTGTGTTTGTTGAATGAGGGCCGATTTCTGCCTGTGTATGCACAGGGAAACAGAGGGAAATGGTTTGATCTTGCAAAATTAACTAAAGGGTTGGGGATGGGGCTCAGCTGGCAGAGAGCTTGTGTTGTGCGTTCCTAAGTGGAGCAGGTGTGGACATTGAACGTTTGGTTCTCCTGCATTTGTCTCCCATTGGAAATTCTTCTAGGACACTCGGAATCTCACGCTACCACGTTTCCACCTTGGTCAGAGAAGCAATGGCTGGTGTGGGATTTTGGAGACACAGCATTCCCAAGTGTGGGAACCTAGCAGCTCAGTTTACAAGTTCAGGCATGGTCAGGTGTGGCTCTGAGCGGGAGAGATGTTAAGGCCAGGCTAACCAGAAGGGTTCGTGCTGAGGATCCCACAGAACCTCATCCACAGCAAGCTGGAAATCTTTTGGTGTGCTACAACGGAAACAGCCAGCCTACTTGGGGTGGAATGGGGCAATGGCAGCAATCTGATGTCTCGGGTCCCAGAGAAGAAATTATTTGTAATATGAAATCTTTTTAAGAGAAGAAATGTATTCTGTTTCTAAGGAAATGGGCAATTCACCAACTAATTCTTCACTGATTTATTCATTTCCTTAAGGTTAAATAATGCAAAGTTTCCTCCTGAGATATTTAACTGAGGCAAAATCAGGAAACTTTTTCAAGTAACTGAAGGAGAGAGACACTCTATCTAGGCAGCTCCACAAAATTCTTTTGTTAAAGTTCTATGTAATAATCTAATCTTGAAATATAGATTGCAGTATGCAGGGACAAAGTTCAGTAGAGGATATTTCAGATTTCCCTCTCTGTAAGAAAGCCAACAGAAAGTCTTTGTTGTCTTTTCATTTAGCAGGGGATATTTGTTTGTTTGTTTGTTTGTTTTCAAAAAAGCTAAAAGAAGCAGATAGCTTGCCAATAAAATGCGGACATAGCTTCTTCTTCTGCTGACTCTAGAGACTGGGTGGGAGGGGTCAAGGTAGAAGCAAGCCTGAGTGGTTTGGTATCAAGAGATGGAGGAAACAGGAAGTGGAAAGGATAAAGGAAAATTAGATGTGGAAAGAAGCTGGGAACCAGCCCAGTCTCCAGTGTAGGACCTTCTAAGTTGCTTTCCTGGACTTGTATGAATCTTTTCCAAAAGAAAGCAGGACACTGGAAAACTTGCTCAGGCTGCAGACAGGTGAGATATTTCCTCAATCATCCGAACAACTAAACAGCTTACTGGGGGTAATTCCAGAAGAACTATCAGGAAATGCATTGGCTCATCTTGAAGGAAAGGAGGTTAAGGGGCTAACAAAGCTACCTGCTGGCTGTGGTGAGAAAAGACCATGTCTTTTCACCGCTTTGACAGGGGAAAGAAGAATATGTTCAGAAAAGGATCACAGAGCTGCTCATCTGCCCTCAGAGAAAACTGGACTTCATTTTCTTATCTTAACTTTCCTCATCCCGTAAAGTATGCCTGAGCAATCGCCAAAGGTCACTATGTTCCCAATAACACTGCCACCATGTAGTTCACAGACTCATCAGGAGTAGGTTTCCAGAATGTTCTGGCCAGATTAGAGCCTGATATCCAAGATGGTTCCCTGGGTCAGGACATCAGTTTCCAAGGTGGTCTCCCTGACATGAGGCCAAACTTAACTCTTGTTCCCCAATAAAACAATCCCCTGGCATCTCTACTTTTTTTTTTAACTGCCCTTTACTTGTATATCATGGGACGCTTGATTGCTAGTACTCTCCTGCGCCCAAGACTCGCTTTGTCCATAACTAACTTTGAGCTCCTGCTTATTCTGGACCCTCAGGAGCCTGACTCTCCCTGTCTGGCTTACTCTATGCCTCTTAGGGGATAATTACTCTTCACCAACTTCACAGTCCTATTTTCTCCATATCAACTTTTACCCCAGGCCCACCATGTCATACACAATGCTCACCCTAGGTGTCGCTGTGTAGGCTGGCTCTTAACCTCCTTGAGGCTAGGAGGCAGATTTCTTCAGGGCTACTTCTCTGGTCTGACACTGGGCTGTTTTTCTTAATGAATGAGAGGAGACCACGTAAAGAAAAATACAGTAGAATAAACCAAGAACTTGTAATTAAGCTTAGAACCCTGTGAGATAACTGGTAGGATCTTAAATAAGAAGTAGGATGATCAGTCTGCTAGCAACAAAGTCAGATTTCCAAAGATACTTCTTGTGTGCAAATGTGTAAATGAGGGGTCACTGCAGCACAAACTCATTGAAACACAAACAGCATCCATGTACATGCATGCACACACACACACACACACACACACACACACACACACACACACACACACCATGGACCAGAAGCTTCATAGCCATCATGGCAGGTATTTTCAAGTACCAGAAAGTAGAGGGAAGCCACAGAGAGCAAAGCTGACAGTAACTGGTTAGGGAAGGGATGAAAGTGCCCTCAAATAGCCCAGCCATGTTGATACCCTGGGCTTCTCTGTAAGAACCAGGACAGATGTGGGTCTTGTGTACAGCATTCTTCAAGGCCGGAAAAGTCAGGTACTCTCTTCTCTCCGTTGGCTCATGATAGGACTCACAGGACATGGGGCTGTGCCATTCTGTGGGACAGGTGCACATGTAAGGTGTACCAACTCCACACACTCTTCAGCGCATCTGCTTCCAGATATTTTGCAGCACCAGCATTCTGGAACTTAGGCTCAGCCGTGGAGTCCTCACAAAGAAATCCTTCCTAGTCCCTGGAGAGTCGCCCAACTAGATGTTTCTGTGTCAGTTGAGATCCAGACCCTCTGACCTCCCATGATGTCATCACCCAGAGGAGAATCTCTGGGTGTTGCTTTCCCAAATCATCTCTACAAAGCTGCAATAACCTTCAGGAGCCTCAGATTCCACCAGTCCAGGTGTTCAGCAAAGGGAAAGTTGGCATGCTTGACGATGTCCTGTGACAACAGGTCAGGTCAAATCTACAACCCTCCCAAAGGTAACCGTTGTCAGTCATGAGGGTAGACCTGAGTACCCAGATGCTCATGAAGTCATCATTAATATTAACACAGAATTAATGGGAGTAGGTGGCAACACAGAATATCATACTGGCCCACTGACCATAGCAGTATCTTAACTATTCAGGGGACCAGAGGGAGTGTGTTCTAAGTCCATCTTACTGGGAATATCTTGCAACACCTTTCCAGTTCCAGAAGATACAACCAGCAATGGGTAGAACCACAACGGCCCCTTAATAACCTGTTTGTAATCAGAGGTAGAACTTTCACTTCCCATCCACATGGTCCCAAATAATTACCCAGAAACTTATAGTAATTACAAACTTTCAGGCCTATAGCTCAGGCTTATTGCTAACTAGCTCTATATTTTAACCCATTTCTATTGCCACGTGGCTGTGACTTTTACCAGTCTGCTGGCATCTTATTTCTTGGACAACTGCTCGCATCTCTCTCCCCTGCCCTTCTTCTCCCTGTATTTTTAGTTTGGCTTTCCCACTTAGCTATATTATGCCTTGCTGTAGGCCAACGCATCTTTTCTTACCAACCAATGAGAGCAACATAAATTCACAACATGCAGAAGGGTTATCCCAGAGCACCTGCTCTTAATTTGGGGAGCATCAACCGAATGCTACTAAGTCACCTTTTTTTTTTCTAAATATTGTGACCCAAAAGCAAGATGATACGAGCATGGGACATCAGAGGTCATTGCTCCCATCAATGATGACCCTTATGAAGAGATGCATTTCCTGTCACCCTGTTCCACACACTTCAGCCAACGGTGGAAATGAACAACACATCCTTGTGGAATTCAGTGAATTATACAATTACTGACTCTAACAGCTGCTGTATTTCCAGATGTTTTTCCTCTTCACTGAACTGGTACGATTCATTGGGACACATACATCACAGTACTACTGAGTTAGCAGGTGTGTCTCTACCACAGGAAGTCGGGAAACAGACCGAGTTTTTAACATCCCTTCATTTACTAGAGCAGCGGTGGCTGTCGGGTTATAGATGATGTTTCAATACACGCTTAGGGTTTCCTCACATCTGAGTTACAGCAGTTCCAGATTGAATGCAGCCTAATTATACCATGTTCCCCATAATAACTCATACAACTGTCATCACAATTGACAGCAAGTTTTTAAATAAAGGTTAATGAATACAAAAGTGACTAGAATCCATAGCAGAGCCTCCAGCGCAGAGTGTTCGAAGGGGCTGCTGGCCTAATTACCTTTAAACTTCTACTCAGGTGAGTACAATTGCTGAGTCTTTTCCACTGCTCTATCCAGGGCATAAATCTTGTGACAAGCATGTCCTTATTACTTTCAAACGGGAAGAAAAATTATATTTCGGATCAAGTTTCTTGCTGTGTTGTGATTGGTAGCTCCATCATATCCAAGATAGAAATCTGACATTGAAACCCTGCACACTATGTCTCCTGGTCTCTAAATGCTAAATGGAAAACTTACTTGGGGGTATGGTGTGCAGGGTTGTTTTCTCCTTTCTAAAACAAAATATACTGTCCGGGGCTTAATTTTTTCTCATACCAATCGATTCTGACCCTAAAAATTTCTATCTTAAAATCTCAAAGCAAAAATACTGCCAGAGCTCCAAGCAGGAAGCAGATCCCTGTCCAGGTCAGCCTTCTGCTGAAATGCTAAGTGTCCCCTTCCCCCCGGGCTGGGAAGCAGTGCGGGTAGCGGATTTCAGCAGGGCAGTGCTCTCAGAAGGCTTCAGTTAGTTTCTGGTGGATGTCAATTTCCTGAAGGAAAGAGAAATGAATTGCTTTAGATACAATATCTTTCTTCTAAGAGTGGTACTAATTAATCCAAGAAAACCAGGCTTTCCGTAATGAAAATCAATAAACACTGACCAAAATCTACAGGGATTGGATTTGTCTAGTATTTCTTTGTTACACTGAGTAGACTCTCTAGTACCTGATCCATAATCAATTATGAATCACATGGCTTATTCATAAGCTCGGCGGGAGCCAGCAGAGTGTATATGTTTTATAGAAAATCTGTAGGGGTGGCTCCTGTTTGCTTGAAAATCAGAAAAGGATTACTTTAATGTATAGCATAAATATGGATTATAATATTTGCCTGTAAATCTGGAGTTTAAAAGAAATCCCCTAAAACAATGAATGATAGGATTGTACAGCTGAAAACGCTTTGAAGGTAATATAGCTGACTTATCCAGCTAAACTGACTGAACAGTACCTTTATCTGAACCACAGAACCACACACTGCATGGTGCTAAAGGATGAAGACTTTGTATCTCATTGATCTAGAAACTGAAAGGGCCAACACCAAGGTGTTGGCAGAATCAGTGTAAGATGGGGTCTATTCTCTGCGTCCAAGATGGCAGGTTGCTGCCAGGCCCTTGTGGGCAAATGGATTAGTCTAAGACTGGCAGCCTGGGATCCTGTTTGCAAAGGTGCTTCCATTCACTAGAGTGCAGCCCCGTGACTCATGGCCTCCTAAAGCCACCAGCTTCTCACCCTGTCACTTGATGATTACATTTCAATTCATGAATTTTGGAGCAGTGTCTACATTCATACCCTAGAAAATGCTGGCTACTTTCTAGGCACAGTGGCACCCTGGGAATCCAAGAATTCATGAGCCATTTTTTTCTGAATTGTGAGCTTAACCAAAAGGGAAAATATAAGTGATTTAAAAAAGCATATAACAAAATATTTCTAAACCTAAACAAAATTACAAAGTAACATTCAGAGAATTGGTGAAGGAAAACCTAGGCTAGCGAGGAGATGACATGCCTTAGGGGTTTTATTATATGGTTTTTGATATGTAAAAAAACATACTTTACATGTGCGCATAACAGGTAGATAGGTAGATTTAAAGAAGTGGAAAGAAAGAAGAGAGAGAGAAAGGAAGAGGAAAAAAGAAAGAAAGAGGAAGAAAGAAAGGAAGGAAGAGAGAAAGAGGGGGGAGAGAGAGAAAGAGGGAGAAAGGGAGGAAGGCAGGAGGGCAGGCAGATGGACAGACAAACAGATAGGATAGATATAAATATGGATATTTGATAGATGATAGTGGTCGTGCTGTTCTGGAACTGTGGTCCATTTCCACAGTGGCTCTCCACCTTCCTAATGCTGTAACTTTAATACAGCTCCTCATGTTGTGGTGACCCCATCCATAAAATTAATTCATTGCTTCTTCATAGCTGTAATTGGGTTACTGTTTTGAATCATAATGTAAATATGTGATATGCAACCCCTATAAAAGTGTTGTTCAGTCCCCAAAGGGTTGTGACTCACAGGTTGAGAACCACTGTAGCCTATGTGACCACAGGCTAAGCCAAGAAGCTAAGAAGTGTGAGAAAAACACTGCTGAGTTTACACAGGGCCTGAAGACCTCCAGAAGTGACAGGACTGTACCAAGCGAATTTTGTTAAATCCTCCAGGATCACTGCTTACGGCCTTGCTCACCATGGCTTGCTCCATTTGCTTTCTGACTCATCCCAAGTCCACCTGCCCAGGGATGGCACCACCCACAGTGAGCTGGGTGCTCCCACATCCATCATCAATTAAGAAAATGCCCCGTATGCTTGCCACAGGCCAATCTATTAGGGCCATTTTCTTAATGAGGTTTCCTTTTCCCAAATGACTCTAGCTTGTGTCATAGGGGAGAAAAAACTAACCAGGACAATACATAGTATGATGACAGATGATCAATAATAAACAAATGATAGCTATATGACAAACATATAAGAGATAAAAGCATAGCTAGGACAGCTCATACATATTCAAATATACAACATTCATGCACTTACAGAGGGTGGGATTTTAAAGACCTGCTTCATGTGACAGCAGAGTTATCAAATCTGAGTCCTTAAAATTATGGACAGTCTGGAAAACCCACAAGAACAACTCCGAAGTTCTAGAGGCAGAACTTTTGTCCTTTGAGACACCTTATTCTTTATTCTGAAGTATTCCCCTGAGTCCACAAGCTCATGGATGTAAAGGACATTGCCTTGCTCAGTCTACCAACTGCCAATAATTCCACAAAAGATAAGGGAAAACTGGTTGACAAAATCATTGGGCACCAGAGAAGTGATCCATTTATGGAGAATACTGAGTCTGCCCCCACTCGAGATAACTGCTCTCCTATAGAAGATGCGAAATTTTCTTGTCACAACCTCAAGACCTGAAGTCAAATGACATCTCCAAGTCTATCCCTTGCCAAGTGAAACCCTTCTTTTTAATATGGTCATGTGTTTGTGATAAATAATGTTCCCCCTTTGGGATGCCATTTTGGGCATGCAACTCCACACTTTGTTTTTGAAATATGTTTCTACTGGAAAGGATAATCTTGTTAAATCATTATTTCTCTAGGAGCTCCAGAAGACAACAAAGAGAGGATGAGCTGCCTCCGCGGATGACAGATCGTGGGGTGACTAAGCAAGGAACCTTACTGGCTTTACATCGCTGCACATCCAGGCTACTAACAAAGGTCTGAAGCTCCCTTCCTGCATGATCATATCTCACAGTTTGCTCATGGAACAGCATCCCTGGCCGTAGGAAGTAGCTTGCTAGCTTTCCTTCTTGAGAACAGAGAAATTCACAAGCAATTTGGAAGATGCTTAAGCAAGACGGGAAAGGTGGACAGTAAGATTTAAGGACACTTTAAAAACTCAGACTCATGCTGGTGGTAAACATCAAATGCATAGGGAAGCATATACGCCCCCACTATAACCCAAATTATCATAGGGCTCCTTATGCAGTAAAAGGGAATTCTATTCTCACTTGATTTTTGAGAGTCTATCAGCAAAACACACATTCATAGAGAGAGGAAGAGAGACAGACAGACAGACAGACAGACAGACAGACAGACAAAACCCTTCCTTAGCCATGTTTAAGAACAAATAGAAGTTAGTTCCTTTGAAATTATATATTTGATTTTTAAAATTTATATATATATTCATTTGCATATTTTCATAGACTGATTTCACAATTATATTTTATCATCTGCTACTTCATGGTGGAGATAATTATAGCTACCATCTGTATTAAGGGAACATGTCCCTTTGTAACCTGTTTAAAGACAACAGCACTAAACTTGACATTTCTAGTTCACGCTATGAAAAGAAATTCTTATGTATCATCTGAGGTTTTAAATTTACATTAACAGTTTATGTAAGTCGCGGTATTTGGGGAAATCTGTCTCTGGTGTGGTTCAATGGCATGGAAAAGTGTACTCTCATTAATTCACTAGTTCCTGTTTCCCCCATCTAAATTTTTGTAAAGACGAGTCTGTCATGGTTTGGACATGAAACATCCCCCATAGGCTGTGTTATGGTTCCCACAGTCTGCCCCTTGGTTTGATCACAGAACTCAGGTAAAGAGCTAATTGTAGGAACATTACTGGAAAGATTAAGTATAGAGGAAGGCACATAGGCAGGGGCCAGAGGTGTCTATGGGTCTTTGTTTTTGTTTTATGTGTAAAAGTGGGGAGTTCACTACTACAAGAAACACTTTTATTATTTAATATCAAAGTTTATTACAGCAATATGTTAAAATATGACAGGTGAACTGAATATAATTTGGTTGAAAGTCATTAGGGATGAGGGGGATCCTTAGGCAATTGTCTGTTAACGCCAGCACAGATTAACAGAAGTTTAGACTCATTATACTGACTATCCATCTTACCTCCCAGTCTTGGATCAAGAATGAGAAAGGGCATTGGAGAGAAACTGCAAAGGCAGCCAGAATGTTATTTATGTCTGGGAATAGTGGAGACCTGGAGACTAAGGATCTCCACCCACCTCTCCCTCCTCCCTATGGAGACAGGATGGAAGCAAAGCATTACAGCAATTAAAACCACACACTCTGAGAAGGTCAGGATGGGAGTCCCGTTACCACCATCTCCTCCTACAGGATCTAGAGGTCAGTCACATAACATCTTGTACCACAAACTTGTTAGAGCAAAACTAAGAGTAGAAATGCCTACCTTGGAGTTTGGCTGGAGATATTAACCACAGAGGATGACGCCAGTACCACTGGACACTCAGTAAGCACAAGCTAACTACAGGTGGGTATCCACCTCAGCACTTCACACAGCAAGACTAAACAATGGCATGGGTAAGGCAGAAGAATATTTGAATGGAAATGGGTACACCCAGGAAAAAAGTCATCACTTCTGTAAAGAAAATGAAAAGAAGGAAGAAGATAAGAAATAATGAACAAAGGGAAGGATGCAAGGCTGAAGGAAGAAATGGTATTTTTTTCCACAATACTATATCAGTAATTATTTAAGTAAGATGACCAAATATGTGTTTTATGAACTGCCTTAACTTATTTTAATAATATATAAAGACATTAAAAACTATCAAGACAGAAAGCAAATCCTCTGAGCAATGCCCACAGTCTCAAAAGTGGACAGCACCACTTCATAAAATGCGACCTTTCTTCTTGCTGTTCTGCAGAGGGAACAAGAGCCTTGTGCATATTAGGCAATCACTGTGCCTCTTGGTCCCATCCCAGCCCCAGAAAAACATTTGTGCTAGGAGATCTGACAAAACAACTTATTAGTAACAATATTTTAACTTAAATCTACTTTTAATAATTGTATGAACTTTAAAAATAATGTTTCCCCTTTATAAGTAAGGCCTTATACTTTTCTAATTATACTTTTCTAAGTCCAGGCTAAGTGACATACTTTACAAGACCACATGTATATAAAAATCTGCATGATAAAAGATGCATAAATGACTGCTGTGGGCGCTCCTTTGGCCAATAGCCAGCCCACTTGGGTGTGGTCTCTTATACTATAAATGCAGCTGCACAGCGTGTGCTTGCTCTCTTGCTTCTGTCTCTCACTTCCAGCTGCTAGACTCTGTTCCTGTTCCCCCCGATCATGCAGAGGACTGTGATCTAGGACAGTAATCTGTGAGTCCCCCCTAAATAAATAACCTTTTATTATGTGTAATTCTGAACTAGTGTGGGATTATTTTGTAACTTCTGTCATCATCTGGCACCTGAACAGGGACCAGTCCACACTTTTTGGGATCGGTTCGCCAGCAGTGTGGCACACTGGGCACTGACTCTCCTGCCTGTGGCTCTAGCCAGCCCTCAGACACAGCAGGCTGCTTCTCAGCGCACCTGGGCCCACAAACCCCATTCAAGCGCTCCATAGCTGAACCTCCCAACAGCCCAAAAATAAATCACACTCAGTTTACCCTTGATCTCTATGGGTATTCAGACTTGCAGGTTTTTGAACTCTTAACTTAAAGGATATGAAAGTGGTTTAGCCAGTGTGTATTGTAGGTACCCAGGCTGGAAATCCCGGTAGCCATGGCGTCAACCCTTTTTTCTGAAGGACACTTCTAGCACCTCCTGTGCAGTGAGCCTCCACAGGATGACTAAGGATCTCCACCCACCTCTCCCTCTAACACTGAACACTGAAATCCCCTTCCTCCACCAAGTCAGGCATGCTCCTTCTGTTTGGATTTTAAGCAGTCTATACAATCTCACTGTTTTACATATGATGCTTACCTAAACGCCTTACCAACAAATTAGTAAGCAAATAACCCTGACATTCCCGTTTCGGTGTGGTCATGTCTTGAAATGGGGTAATTTCCCTTGTGTCACAAAAGCTCCCCTTAATACTTCCTTGGACATAGTCCAAGTGGGTTCTATTGCCTTTTTATTTTTCTCTTTTATTGAATTCTTTTTATTGTTTTGCTTAGACAGTCATCAGCCTCATCTTGACTTCCATTGGCTGAGCAGGTTTTGCTGGTTGGTTGGTTCCTTTTGGTATTAAAAGGTGTTGTCCTCATGTCCTTGGAGCCATCGCTGTGGATCAGATGTGAGCTTTAGCCTACTGCTGTGTTTGCTGATGTTCTCATCTCTGACTTTAACCAACGGTCTCTCTGTCCAGCAACAGTTAGATATTTTTCCTTTGGCAGAAAGCAGTTTGATTGTAATGTTGTCATGAGATTCCCTTTGTGCTCCTCTAACATTTTCATATACTATATATGATATGTATTCTATATAATGATTTTGATAACATGTAATGAGCTGTATGCAGATATAGATATAGCTGTGACTCTCTTTCCTTACTGCTTAGCTAGGATGTGATACCCTTAAATCTCTAGTTGTTGATCCTGTTGAGCCAGAGTTCCCAAATTCCTTCTGATTTCTCTGCTTAGAGCGCAATTGCACTGTAAAATGTCTTCTAAGTATCTTAGGACTTCACTCTTTGACAAGAAACAGGCAGAACACCAAGGAAACAGCATTCAGCTGTTTTTGACTTCCTTCTTGGAGCCCTTCTAGCTCAAATCTTGGTCAGCTAAGTCCCATTTACTTGGTTTTCTGTTGGCTTCTGAGGTTTTTGTGGTTGTTACCTTGTTTTCCAGTAGGACTGAGCAAGAGTGTTCACTGCACAAGCAGCTTCATGGGAATAAGAAATGCAACTTCCAATCATAGAACTATAATGATTATGTTAATGATTTAATTATCTTTGCTTTAAAAATGACAAAATCCAACCATATTTCATCTTAACACACTTCTTCCAGCACCTGACAGTGAGTCGAAACGTGAGGACAACTTCACAGTGAGCACGGAAATCATGAAGACAGATGACTCCATTTTAAAGGCTTTAATGTGTTGGCAACATGCCCTACTTTGACTATCCTTCATTTTTTTCCCAAAGAAAAAATAAATTACACATCTAGATATGTGATTGGTTAACATCATTCTGGAAGAAATTTGAATGGCAAGCCCTTGATTCTGAATCTAAAAGGCTCTTATGTGATGCCTGGGTTATAATGGGCTAAATGACATACTTTACAAGACCACTGTCTCTGAAAATCTATATGATAAAAGATGCCCAAATGCAGCCCATAAAGAAATCACATTCAATTTACCCTGAATATCTATGACTAGCTAGACTTGATGGTTTTTGAACTCTTAACTTCAAGGACCTTCAAGTGATTTGCCCAATTTACATTAGTGGTACCCAGGCTGGAAATCCCCAAGATCTAATAAGACACTGTCAGTGTAAAAGACCCTGCTGGATAGGGATTAATAAACTTAAAGAATGTATCTTATTTCCTTTGAAATAAAAATAAATTTTAGATGGAAATCCCAAGATCACCTAGCAGGACCACAGAGATGACTTCATAAAATACACTGGAGATCAGCAGGAATTCAGGATGCTGGGCGATAATCTGACTTCCACTTCTATCTAAAGAGCCTCTGCTAGGTGAAGCTTAGCTTCTATACCAATGTGCATGGGATCTCTTCCCCTAGACCTGTCCTTCCCACACCTTCTTGTTTGGGGCCCATGTGTTGATATGACGTAAACTTCCCCTTCCAATCAATTCATTGGATGGTTGATTTTTAAGTCTTATTAAGAAGTGGTTTACATCCCCCACAATTCACCCACTGAATGTGTGCACTTGGATTTCGGCATGTTCACAGTTACATATCCTACACCACAACCAGCCATTGAATGTTGTCATTAACTGGGAAGAGGCTGGGCTCCTGGCCCCACATCTCTGAGTTGTCCCTCTTCTACCTCCACAGAGGTACAGACGCTACACCCCATGCCCTTTGTGACCAGTGTCTCTCCCTTGACATACCTTCCTCAAAGGGCATCCAAATTGAAGCATATTGCTATAATTCACATCATTTTATTGTCAAACAATATTCTGTCATGCAGACATAAACGTTTTATTTACTTATGTGAGATCTGATGGTTATTAGAATGACTTTCACTTTTGACTATTTGAGTCACATTGCTTTGAACATTTGCAGGTGAGTTTTTGACTTGAACCGGCTTCCCTTATCCATTGTCTTGTTTAACTGAGAGTAGGCATTATGAGGATGGAGAGGGATAGATGGCTCAGTGCTTAAGAGCATGTACTGCTCTTGCAGAGAACCCAAAGTCGGTTCCCAGCACCCACATCCAGTTGCTCACAAGTGTCTGTAACTCCTATACCAGAGGCTCTGGCACCCTCTTCCAGCCTTCACTGGCTCTGAAACTCACATGCACACACTCACATAGATCTCACACACACATTTTAAATTTTTAAATTATATTTTAAATAATGGGATTCTAAACTTTGCTTATTCAATATCATTTTCTAATGTTTATCCATGTTTTAATATTTAGTCATACATGATGCTAATAGTTGTTGTATGAGGAGTATCTTGCCTTTCTTGTTCATATATATATATATATATATATTCTTCCTATAGGACACTAGAATTGTGCTTGTATTTTGCAATGTATGTCATATGATATCCTGCATACTGATCCCCTCCCATTCATCATGTGTATTTTTTTGACCAAACTCCATAAAGCATAGCATATCACCAGAAATCTATTTTCTGTAGCCTACCTGATAAAAAGTATTTATTTGCATGGGGCATATTCATGCGCATACAGGTGCCTACATACGTGTATATACATGTGGAAGCCAGAAGTCAGTCTCAGTTCTTGTTCCTCAGATGCTACGTACCCACCTCATTTTGAGGCAGGGTCTCTCACTAGCTTGAAACTCACCGAATAGGATAGGCTGGTGGCCAGTGAGAGCCTGAGGGATCAGCCTGTCTCCATCTCCCCAGAACTAGGATTGTAAAGGAGAGCCAGCATGCCCACCTTTCTTTCCACATGGGTTCTTGGATCAAACTCATGTCCTCATGCTGGAGCTACTTGAAGAGCCTCCAAGGCCAGAATTAGACAAGGCCACTCACAGTGCAGATGAACACTGGATACCCAGATTGGCCACTGGATTTCACTTTTAGTTTTCCTAGCCTGTCTTCACCAATGTTTACGCTGGTTGTACAGCTTTTCCTTATTTATCCATAAAGATTTTCAAGAGGTAATTCTTTTTTACTATACAGGTGACAAATAAAACCATTTTATTCCTGTCTACATTAGAGGATTCTTTATTACTTTGGTATATCTGTTCTGTCTTGCTTTGAACGATGTGTTTTAAAGTGTTGTCTTTGTTATTTAATGTCTTGAACCCCCATCACCAGGTCTTGGCTGTGCCTTGGGGAGGGGTGTGAGCCTCCATCTTCCCATCTCATGTTGATTAGGACTTGAGAATGGCAGTGGCCATCTGTGCCATCTCAGTGACACACCAGGGCTCTCTGCTACCTCAGCATGCTCCTGAGCTCCCAATGACATTATATAGCCCCTCTATTTTACGTTTTTTCACCAATATTTCTTGGATGACCATCAGCCTTTTATAATGTGTACATTTTAGAATCTACTTATAGGTTTTAGTCAATTTTTTTTTTACTATTAGGTAACACCTGGGGCTGTATGCCTTATGAGAAAACAGGTCTATTCAGTTCATAGTCCCATACACTGAAAGTCTAAACCACAAGGACCTCTTCAGCTTCATCACTTTAGTGTAGATAGCAGTGAGGACAGAGATGAGAAAGAGATCACTTCTCATAATGAGAAGGCAGAGGGGTACCAGGTCCCTTGGTGAATCTAAGGAACTTAAACTTGCCTCTGCCTCTTAAAGCTCTCACCACCTCCCAATAGTACCACTCTGAGGACCAAGTTACCAGCGTTTGAACCTTTGTGGGGAGAGACCCATGAGACAATATTCAACCATAACACCAAATATTAATAAAAATATAGCTTCAATTTTAATTAATATCTATATAACCGGGGGAAATTCTGAGAGCTCTGTAGTATTAGGAACTAACCACATTTGTGCCCAGACTCCCCTTGACTACACTGTCCTTCAGTGCTTTTTAATAGTGTCTGCCATGTTGGCGTGCAGTTTTGAACATGTACTGTTAGCTTTATGTTTAAGTCCTATGTGAAATAAATTTTAGCTTCTTCTGATCACATTTGGCTGATTTGGAAGGTTCCCAGGGAACCAGGTAACATGCTAGGAGGGGCCTGAGTAGGCAGACATGTTTCTGTCCCTTATTTAAGCAGTTTAATGTCAGCTTTCTACAGTTAGCTTTTCTGGGTTAAGGAAACCCTTAGTGCTGGAAGTTCTTCTGAACTGATTAATGCATGCCACATTTTATAAAGGGCTGCACCCATCAACACAACTAAACTTTTCCCAATTTAAATCTGGTAGTGACTTCTAATGTTTTTCTTTCTGATTGCCTCTCTCTCCACGAGGAAACAAAAATGAACTTGTAAAGTCCATGTTTTAGTACAACATTGACTCCTTTCTTCTAAAACTTCTGAATCGTGAGAGTGTCCCGGCATTTTGCTTCCGGCAGCTGTTCCTGTGGCTTTGGCATCCACATCATTCCAGCTTGGTGACTTAGAAAAGTAAGATGTCCCCCACCCTTTTTTTTTTTGCCTCTCTGTTTGGGGAAGTTTGGGCTTCTCTTTGAAGGCTGGATGGAAGTCATCCGTAAAATTATCTAAGTGTGGTAGCACTGGCCTGTAAAATTATCTGGGGCTGGGAAGTTCCCCTGGGACTCTTTTAAACCACGAACTTCATTCCTTTAATAAGGTTATTTAGATCTTCACAGTCTTAAATCACTTGTGGCAGAACTTTCCACTTAATAACTTTGACATTATTGTAAAGATTTGTACTTTATCTGACATTTATAAAATAAAGAATTTTATCTAATGCTATGTGCAATTAACATAATATTACATATTTCCTGAATTTTAGTATCTGCTACTCTGTCCAAACTTGTTTTGATGTTATCATCTCTATTTCTTTTTTCTTTTTCATCGGATTTACCAAGTTACATTTTATTTTATCTATCTGTTTCGAAGAACAGGACCTCCTGATCCTCTGTGAAGTTTTAGTACTTTGTCATTTTAACGGCCTCCCTTTAGGCGTGCCCCACCACTTTCTCTTACATCTTTACACTTCATTTTTTTGTTTATCCTTTGATTTTTTATAATACTTAGATAATTTCCTCTTTCTGTGCTTTCGCCCATTTTTGTCTTTTGTTTAAACTAAATTTTTATTAATGTTTACAGTAAGGATAAAAAATAATAGATGTCATTGTGAAATTTTCATACATACATATCACTGTACCTTGATCCTCCCTCTTGAAGCTCCTTGGTGGTCTCCACGCTCTCCTTGAGAGGGTTCCTTCTTCCTCCTACATACACACACACACACACACACACACATACACACACACATACCCATCCTATTGCCCTTCCTTGATCATCCATCATTCTGTTTAAACCCCTTCCTCTCCCACGTGACCTCTCCTCCACAGTCATATCTTACATGACTATTTTTTAATCTAGCATCTGCATATGAGAGAGAGCATACAATCTTGGGGCCTCTAAACCTGGCTTCTTGGCTTAGCATGATGATCTATGTACTAGAAATTACAGGATTTCATTTTTCCTGCCCTGGAAGGCAAGCACGTCCTCTGAAAGATTCAAGTCCACCTAACACACCCTTTGACACCTCATGAAGGATTCTGAGAGGGACAAGGACAGAGGCCAAGACGAAGGTCAAAGGAAAACCAATGAGATTGCTCTCTGTGTGTCATGTCAAGAACAAGAGCGTGGAATGTGTGATGAGCCCAGCTACCTCTGTGCTGTAGGAACAGCCGAAGAGCCACAGCTGAGACTCCCACACCCACTTCCCTCCTGAAGACAGAATCATGACATATGTTTCTGTTTGCCTTAGTGATTTGTGCAGGATAGAAGCCAATCAGGAGGAAAAACTCACAGACCACAAAACTCAAGACAAAGCTTCACGGAGGTTCCTAATTAGAGAGGCCTTCAGAACTTTCTGGACTGTTACTGAAGGGCAGTGGTTTGCTCTGAGGTCCCAGTCTAAAACTAATTCACAAAAACATTTACAAGACTCTTTGGCTGGTTTGAGAAAGAAACAAATAAAAAATAAACAGTTAACGATCCCAACTGCTGAACCGATCTTAGGGTGATCTACCCTCTCCAAGGCTGCCGGGCTTTTTCCTCCCATGTAGCCAATTAGCAGCACTAATGGGACAAGACTCAGATTAATTACCACACAAGCCAACCCCTAATGTGTTCCTCCTGTTCTTCTCAGCAGCCTGCCTGTCAAGCAGGCTTTAAGAGCATCAAGGAAACAATACGGCAGATCGATCTGGAGAGCATAGCCCCTTCTTTTATGGCATCCACCTCTGGCATGTGCAGAAGGCTGGACCAGGCCAGCTGCCAGTAAGGACTCNGGAGGAGGGGAGTGGATAATGGGTGAGATGAGATTAATCACCCAATGCACTTACTTTCCCTGAATCAATCAATTGGTTATAAAATGACCTCACTCTGCTCCTTGCAACAACTGCTTTAGCCTCAGTAAGAGCTTAACATAGGAAATTACAATCTTGTGAGTTGTGTGTGTGTGTGTGTGTGTGCACATGTGTGAATGCATGTTTGGGTGTATGTATGTAATCATACAGGTATACATACACATGGGTGTGTGTGCATGTGGAGGTCAGAGGTCAGCTTCAGGTGTTGCTCCTCAACAGCCATAAGCATTCTCTTTAGAGACAGAACTCTCATCATGACCTGGAATTCATGGGTTAAGTGACACTGGCTAGCTGACAAGCCCCAGCAACCTACCTATCACTGTCCTAAACCCCCCAGTGTGAGGATTATCACACTTAGCTTTTCTCATAGGTCTGAGGATCAAACTTAGGTCTTCAGGCTCATGTGGCAAGAACCTTCTGGAACAAGCTATCTTCCAGTCCTGTAACTAACATGCTGGCTACTGACAGGCTACAGCCACACCATGCAGGAACCTGCAGCTCTGCCTGCCTGATGCACTGGACTGACCTGAGAGATTAGGAGAGCAGGTTCACCTGTGTGTCTAGGTGGAGTATGGACCTTGCTCAGAATGAGTAGTCCGATCACTTCCGTGTGTTGTGTGTGCCCCACCTCTGCATGGTCCACCTCTTGAGTACATGCATGGAATGGCAAAAGGAAGCCACAACTATGGGGGCTAGATGTCCTTGGATTCCTAAAGGCCAACAAAGAAGATCCCGAGGAGAGCTATGCAAGTCTGCTGGCCTGGAGGTTGTGGGATTATGGAGCAGATACCCACAATGTCAACGTGCGTGGCCATAACCTTTCCTGGAAAGGCTCCAGAGTCCACTTGTTCAAAGAGGACTCTGGGTCCAAGTGCAAATGTTCATTTTGAACAGAATCCTAATGTGTTCCCTGGGCCTCTGTGGCCTGAGCCTATCCTCACTATGAAGTGAGGCCTCCTACCTTGTGGTCCATGCCACCTCTCAGGAACAACTGTGTGAGGTAGTTTGTTAACAGAGGTTTCTGACCCGCCCAGTCCCACAACTATTCAGTCCCAAAGAAACACACAGAGATCTACATTAATTATAAACTGGTTGGCCTAGTAACTTAGACTTCTTATTAACTCTTATATCCTACATTAACCCATAATTCTTGTCTGTGTCAGACACCTTTTATCAGTGAGGCGTTCTCATCTTGCTTCCTCTGTGTCGGAGTGATGACTGCAGACTCAGCCTTTCCTCTTCCCAGAATTCTCCTGTTCTCTTCGCCCCACCTATACTTCCTGCCTGGCTACTGACCAATCAGTGTTTTATTAAAGCAATACAAGCGACAAATCTGTACAGAATAGAAGACCATGGTCCCACAGCAGTAGTTTAGTCTTGTGATTTTATGGTCCAGAGACACCAGGTCTGCCTCCAGCTTCCTGGATGCAGTAGATGCAATGCTGACATTTATAAAGATATATTTTATTTATGTGTATGTGTGTATGTCTGTATAAATTTATATGGGCCATGTTCATTCAGGAGCCTACAGAGGCCAGAAGCAGGGTCAGATCTCCTGGAATTACAGGCAGTTTTGAGCTGCAATGTGCCAGATATGCTAAGCCATCTCTCCACCCTAGATGCTGGGTTTTGAACTGATTGTTTTATAGGAAGAAGGTAAAGTCACTCAATGTTTTTAACCATACAGACTTAGACTGTATTATTTTATTGTTGCTGTTTTCCAGCATAGTAAAATATTTTGAGTGTTTCCTGAATTATCTTGGTCTTCCAGGCAAGCCTTACTTGGCACAGCATGGACTTCAGTGAGCCCAGTTGCCTGGATTTTGAACTCACAGCTTTGCAGACTGTCACCCACTTGTCTCTTACTAGAGCTGAATAAGGGCTGAAGGAACTTAATTTGCTAGGCTTCTAAAACTTTCAAAGGAAGAGGAGAAGAAGAGGACAGGNAAGGAAGGAAGGAAGGAAGGAAGGAAGGAAGGAAGGAAGGAAGGAAGGAAGGAAGGAAAAAAGCAGTGTGCATAGGCCCTTATGGACCTTATCCTAGGGAAGTGCAGCTGTGCCCTTACATACGCATTCTCACAGCGCCACCTGCTGGGAGTCTGGAGTAGACGACGCGAAAGTGCTGCAGAAGGGGCTTGTATCTCATTCACCACTGTGTTGTTTCAAGAAAACGGTGCTCCGTGGGTGTAATTGATCACAGCTCTAATTGGATGAGGACATAATGAGCAGACGAGGAAATATCCACAGACGTCAAATACAGAGCTCGCCTTTTAGATGGATAGAAACCGGAAAGGGAAACTCTAGCATTCCCAAAACTAGGGTGTATTATGACTCTTGTAACGACATTAAACGGCACAGTCACCCACAGTTGCAGACTGCCTGGATGGGTTTTGAAGACCCTGAAGAAAATGCAGAAGTGATGGGTGCCACGCTTAACTGCCCCTATCTACTGTTAAGTCCCCTACTGCAGGCTTATTACCCAAGCCTGACTCAAGGCCTGTTTGTATCCACTGTGACTCTTCCCCTTGGCCTGGGTGTCCCAGTCCAAAACACACAACTTCCTAAAGTATCGCCTGCACGTTCGTGACAGTCCCATCCCTGTCTGCAGTTCTTGGGTGCCTCTGCCTAAGTGACAGCCATCTGGCAAGTGTCCCTACCACACCCTGAACCTGACTCTAGGGACAGGTCCTGATGAACACTCCACATGTCTTGGGTTAGTTAAAGGGAACGAATGAACACCTTTTAACTAACTACTCATGACTTTCAGGCCAACACCCACTGCCAGTTCATTTCACAAGAAAGACGTATTCAATATGGAAGCTTAACATTTACCCTCCAAATGTATTTCATGCTAAGTTGAAGATGCCATTAGCCTGTCTCGACAGCCCGGTGAAGGGTCTTCTATGGCATTCTATCACTGTGCACATTTCCTCTCTAGCACTTTGAGTTCACCGCCACCGTATGCCATGACATGGGTATGACGGTTTGCAAACCGGTGATAGAAACAGTGAACATGAAAAAATTAAAAAAACAAAAACAAAAACAAAAAAAAAACCCTTGTTTCCACTGTCTGAGTGAGAAGCTTCCAAAACATAGAGGTTTACTGGAAAACTTGCCAGGAAGAGGACACCACGCTGGCCTGGAGCCCTGCCACCTTGGCCTTGGTGGCAGGTGGAAACCTGTCACTGCTGCTGAAAGTTCCTCAAACGATGTCAGACTTAGAGCAGTCCTTTTGAACTAAGGGGGAAACTGGGACTAGGGAGAAAGGAGAGCGGCCAAGATGCCCTAAGTCATGGAAGCGGATGCGTTTGCCTCGACCAGAGCTACTCCCGGCTCTTGTGAATCCCTCGTCCTACTTTCATGAGCAGCCTTCCACGGCTGGAGCATCTGTCATGCTTTGCCGTCCCCTCCACATTCTCAATGGCTTCCTTTAGGAAAATGGAGATTGCCAGGAGAATTTCAAAGAAACTATAAAACTCACCAATTTAAAAAAATTACCATAACCCACAAGGTTTTATGTTCAGAGAAAAGGTAAAATCTAGCTCTTTATTAAGACAGCAGAAGTTTAAGAGCTCTGAGCTGAAGTTCCTAGCCAAAGAAGCAGCCGCATTTAGGAAATTGGTGACAACCCTGTGGGGTTCCACATAAATAAAATGTAACATCCCAAAAGATTAATGGACACCTCAAAACTGATTCTAAAATTTGGGAGGTCATGGAAAGCAATGTTTCCCGGTGACATTTCTGGACCCCAGCATGGGAATGGCTGGAGTCCCCTCCATCTGAGTCATATGTTGCCGAGGGATGTTCTTACTCAGCTCAGGCCTCAGTAAAGGTCCAGAATCCTCTAGGGCTGCTCGCACACAGTCTGCGGAGGGGCTACTCACCACTCTTCACAGCCAGGGCTGACGTCCCCGCCTAGCTTTAGAGGGGAAGGGAAGCCAGATGCCTCTGGGCTCTGCAGCCTGGAAGATGACTATGCAGGCTACCCAGGCTGCATCCAACAGCAGGATGGCCACTGCCGCATGCTGGACAGCCATCCTTATAGCACAGGATGCTGTGAGGCTAGAAACAGACACATTGGGTTCCAGATAGTTTAAAGAAATACCCTAGTCCTATAAGTGAATAGCATGGATTGTTATCTCCGAAAATCCACTGGGTCAGTTCAGGCTTTATACACTGGGTAGTTCCAGATTGTGTTTTCATTCAAATAAAAGCCACAGGAGCATACGGAGTGAACTTATGTAGACCCTCAAGAACCCCTACTAGCTGACATCATGGCTGAAGGAAGCAAAGAACACCTTCCCATGGACTTTATCTTCCTAACTCTTATTTATCTCTTTTGCCAGATTCCTCAACAAAATATGGTTCCATCACACTGACCTGCCAAACCTGGCACAAGCCCCACAGTGCCACTTTACATGAGACTCCTTCCTCTTTCTAAGCCACTGGTGTGTGTGTTCTGAGGAAACATCTCTTAGAAGTTTAGTCTTCCTTCTACAGAGTTTAGATTCAATTCTAGTGGTCACATCACTTTGAGTGATCAGTATCCCTGCCCCGCCCCCTAAAATGGTGTTGGTTTGGTTTCAGAATAGAGTTCAGTGATTGGTCGGGAGTGAGACCTACCATGGGTTCAGTAAACATAATCACACATCTACCTGGAGTCCATCCCTCCGTGGGACTCATCTCAGAAACATATTTTCAAAGCGGGGCAGCAGCTAGAAGTTCACAGAAATGTCACGCCTGCCTGTCTGCTATTGTGAGCGGTCCCTGAGAAAACAGGATGCCAGATTGAAAGACATACAGGTCAGTGGCCCTTTCAAAATTATCAAAGGACGTAAATTAAAGAAGAAAACGCTTTCAAAAAGGCAGGCAACCCTCAAATAAATATCTGAGCTGCTGTAGTGGCTTTTGACTTGCTTCCCAAGCCCAATTGTCCTCACTGCTGTCCTTCGAAGCCCACCTTCCACTGCCACAAATGAACCCGCTGATCCAAACGCACCCCAGGTGGGTTTGCTCTGGGTGTGTGTGTGTGTGTGTGTGTGTGTGTGTTCATTGTGGTAAAATAACACCAATGGAGTGTCTGCCATTTGCAGAGGCCTTAAAAACAGCACAGCATAATGCTAATGCTAGCATCCCCAACCATCTCTATTCTAGGACATATTCATACCATAGTCCACATTCATGCCTCTGCTCACCTTCCCCATTTGCTCCCATGCCAATCCTGTAACCTTTGTAATAACCAGTATAATTTTGTCCTTGACAGTGACCACCCTCCTGATTCAGATGAGGGAGTCACAAATCTTGGCTTAAAGTTACCTAGAACAATGTCCTCAGGGTTCAGTTATTCATCAGAATTGCCTTCTTTTTCAAGGGTGAATAGTATCCCACTACCCCTGTGTACCATGTTTGTTTATCCAGCCATCAAGGGATGTTGAAGCTTCTCCCACATCCTTGTCATGGTGAGTGGGTCCGCTAGGACTAGCCAGGGTCTTTACAACTGGTGCTTGGTTTCTATCTACACACAAGTGATCACCAGAGGGTGTGCAGATTTGAAATGACAATCACACACATTCCAGCAATGACACAACGACACAATCGAAATCCTTGAAGACTTTGGGCTTCCAAGAGGAAATCACAAAATAAAAAGATGCCATTGGCAAGTCTAAAACTGAGGGAGTGCAAGAAGGCTAAACCAGAGCAGTTTAACCCAATGCCCGCAGACTTTGCTCCAGACAGAAGCAACCGATTCCGCTGGCAGGATCCACCCACAGGTGAAGACGATCTAGTGGGTCTGTGTCAGCCTGGACCCTGCTTCAGCAGTGGAAGGTACAGAGGAGCTATGGCAGTCTCGTATATGAGAATCTGCGAACTGGGTGAAATGTCAGTATTGGCAAAACACCATGGCCATTGCGTCGATGGGAGGAGCTGAGGGAGGGGAGAGCCGCTCTGAGAGGGCTTCTGAGGTAGGAGCAGGAGTTGCCCAAGAGAAAGAAACCATGACTCTATTTCACACAGAAGTGGAACATATGAATCTGTAGCCATAAAATGGCAAAGAAGATTTGAGAAACGGCAGGTTAAAGGTGGTTACTGAAAGAACAAAATGAAGAGAGGGTGTTTGGATGTGAATGGGTACCGGGGCGGGGCAGGCTTTAGTCGTCATGGCTAGAGGCCCCAGGAGGGTATGAGCCTGGGAGGCTCAGAATGAGATCTACATTTAGAAACAATCTTTCCACTACAGCGAACTGAGGCCAGGGACAGTGAGGGTGGAGATGGCCCCGGTGTCAGAGGCACGTGGTAGAGTCCCAGGGAAACTCAAGGAGAGAGGGACCTAATAGGGACAGGGGCAGGAATCAGGCGCTAGATGAAAGCAACCAGGAGACAGAAAGTGGGCCAGACATGGAGGAGAGTCTGCACGCTCATAAATGGAAAGGTAGAAGTTTACCTTATTGGGGGGTCCCAGGTAAAACAGCACCAATCAAGAGTTTATAAAGGTAGTTTATAATGGTCTAGAGAGGGTTGGTTGAGACTGAACACCTTCGTAAGTATTGGAGCGACAGGCTCATTTACAACCAAGGTAGGAATTAGCATGAAGGAGAAACAATGCTACTCACAGCTCAACAGCAAGATTTTCCATTCCTGACCTGCGTGGATTGATCCTCGCAGCCATTCTTCTATCTGGTGCCTAGTCCATCACCAGAAGGTCAGCAAAGGTCTCCCTTTCTCACTCATTCTATGTGTGATTCTGTGTGTGTGTGCGCGCGACACACAAGCGCACGTGTGTCACAGCAAAATGGCGTGATTCTGCTGTACTTGTCAACTCTCATCTCAACAAAATTCTCGAAATGACCAACTTAAGAAGAGCAGTTAGCTCCAACTCACGGTTTGGGTGATTGCCAGGCATTGGTTGGTTGGTCCCGTTGCTTTGGGTCCGAGGAGAGGCAGAGTGTCCCAGTGGGAGAATTCGGTAGGACACAGCAGTTCATCTCACAGGAACTGGGAAGAAGAAGAAAAGAGGGGAGGGTTAACTTCCTCCTACTCAGCTGCACTTCCTGAGGGCCTGGCTCTCTCCTCAGCGACTCGGAGGTATGACACTCCACATGCAACACACAGGAGTCCATCCTGCTTCTCTCTCCACACAGAACGGATTTTTAATCACAGGTTTCAAAGTTAGCCTTCGTGACACGTTCTCACTACAAGTTGGTAACTAACAATTAAATATTTTTCTACGTCGCCCTTTTCATCCAGCGTGATTTCCAATTATTCCAAGTTCTATTTTTATAATTATTTCTTATTAAATTAAGTCCCAGTCCCTTAAATTTGTCTGTCTCCACCTTAACAAACAAGCCATAAAGATACAGTATCAGACAGGTTCTGGGTCTGAGGGTACTTGACGTGACTAGGCATCCTGTAAGAACACTCAGGGCAGCAGAGCCCCAAGCCAAAGTGAAAAGTAAGTTAGAAACATGTAATTCAGAAAAAAAGGGAATGGGACATTGCACACAAGTCTTTACCTGGCGTCCCCTGCAGGCTGATAAATCAGGTCTAATAATAGAGGCACCAAGTGTTCCGGGTGGGGCACTGGCACCGCGGTGTTCCAGGTGGGACACGGCGCCAAGTGTTCCGGGTGGGACACGGCACCAAGTGTTCCGGGTGGGATACGGCGCCAAGTGTTCCGGGTGGGACACTGGCACCGCGGTGTTCCAGGTGGGACACAGCGCCAAGTGTTCCCGGTGGGACACGGCGCCAAGTGTTCCGGGTGGGACACTGGCACCGCAGTGTTCCAGGTGGGACACAGCGCCAAGTGTTCCCGGTGGGACACGGCGTCAAGTGTTCTGGGTGGGACACGGCGCCAAGTGTTCCGGGTGGGACACGGCGTCAAGTGTTCCGGGTGGGACACTGGCGCCACGGTGTTCCGGATGGGACACTGCACCTTCTCACCAATGGGAAAAAGTTAAAGAAAGAGGCCCTGTTGAAGGCTAGGGAGATGGCTCAGTTGGTAAAGTGCTTGAACGCAAGCATGAACGACTGACTTTGATCCCCAGAATCCACATGAAAATGCTAAGCATTTACCTGCTTGTAATCCCAGGGCTGGGAGGATTCCTCTGGTCTGTTGGATAGCCAACCCCGTTAAATCCAAGAGTCCTAGGCCCGTGATAAACTCTATCTCAAAACACAAAGTGGATGGCATCCAAGGCATGACACCTGAGGTTAAACTCTGGCTTTCAAACACACATGAACACATATGCACGCCACGTGCACGCGCGCACACACACACACACACACACACACACACAAACCCTGCTCTCTGAATACTTTTGAGCTCAGCTATAATTCAAACCAATTGCAGACATGCCTTGATGTTACTATTAGAATAGTTTGTAAGTGGCTCGATATTTTAATCCCCATATTTTTAGTACAAAAGCCACAAAAAAATGGGTTTTGAGTATTAAATATACCTATATAAATTTACGGCACCATGGAAAATATTCTTTCCTGGCTCTAAGATTAAATTCAATAGCTAATTACTTTCCTCTGGGATTAGTGATCACTAATTTAGCTTGAAGGTAAAAATATTCCCTTGATCCAATTAAAGCTTCAAACAAAATTTGGCAAGGCCCATCCCAGAATTTCTACAGCTAATCACTGAACGTTTTACTGTCGATATGGCTACTCTCCATGGAAGCAACAGAATGTGAAGAGTGAATGAAGAGCTCTGCCTGAGGAACCATGTGGGAGGAGTTATCTTAATTAGGGTTTCTATTGCTTGGGAAAAACACCTGGACCAAAAGCAAGTTGGGGAGGAAAGGATTTCTTTAGCTTCCACTCCCACGTCATAGTCCATTATTAAAGGAAGTCAGGACAGGAGCTCAAACAGGGCAGAAATTTGGAGGTAGGAGCTGATGCAGAGGCCATGGAGGGCTGCCACTTACTGGCTTGTTCCTCATGGCTTGCTTGGTCTGCTTTCTTATAGAACCTGGGACCACCAGTCCAGGGGTGACCACACCCAGTATGGGCTGGGCCCTTCTCCATAAATTTAAAAATAATGCCCTAAAACTGGATCTCATGGAGGCATTTCCTCAACTGAGGCTCCTTCCTTTTAGATAACTCAAGCTTGTGTTGAATTAAGGAGCCAAGAGTAAGCCAAGAGTAAGGAGCACTGTATGAAGTCCCCTGTGTCGGGAGCTTTGTGTCAGGACCCCTGTGGGAACCTTTGTATGAGAGCCCTTATATAGAGGTTCCTTTGGGAGAGCCCCTGTATGGGGACCCCAGTGTGAAAACCATATGTGTGGGAGTCCCTTGTGAAAATCATGAGTGGGGACCCCATATGAGAATCATCTATGGAGACCCCCATGTGAGAGTCATGTGTGGAGACCCCCCTGTGAGAATCATCTATGGAGACCCCCCTGTGAGCATTATGTGTGGAGACTTCAGTGTGAGAATCATGAGTGGGGATCCCCATGTAAAAACCATATTTAAGGACCCCTGTGTGGTGACCCGTGTGTGTACCCTGTGTGAGGGCCATCTGTGTGGAGACCCCTAGTGTGAGAATCGTGTGGGTGGAGTCCTCTGTGTGAGAGTCATGTGTGTGGACCCCTGTGTGATAAGAACCCATGTGTGTGTGGGAATCCCTGTGTGAGATGACCCATGTGTCTAGGGACCCCTGTGTGATGACATGTGTGGGGACCCCTTGTGAAAACCATGTATGGGGACCCATGTGTGAGAACCATGTGTGTGGAGTCCTCTGTGTGAGAGTCATATGTGTGGGGACTCCTGTGTGAGAACTACATATGTGGGGACCCCTGTAGAGCACCATGTGTGGGGAGACCCCTGTGTGAGATGATAAGTATGTACGAGGACCCCTCTGTGAGAACCATGTGTCTAGGGACCCCTGTGTGATGCCGTGTGTGGCAGCCTCTGTGTGAGTACCAGGATTGGGGACCCATGTGTGATAAGAGCCCTTGTGTATGGAGACCTCTGTGTGCTGACCTATGTTTGAGGACCCCTGTGTGGTGACCCGTGTGTGTGTACCCTGTGTGAGGGCCATCTGCGTGGAGACCCCTAGTGTGAGAATCGTGTGGGTGGAGTCCTCTGTGTGAGTACCAGGATTGGGGACCCATGTGTGATAAGAGCCCTTGTGTATGGAGACCTCTGTGTGCTGACCTATGTTTGAGGACCCCTGTGTGCTGAGTGCAAGAGGATCTCTGTGTCAGGACCACTTTATGAAGACCCTAGTTTGGGGACTGAGTGCACCATTTCAAAGCCTGTTTTCATTGCTCAAGGTGGTCTGAGAATCAGGGATCACATTTTTGGTTTTGATCTTTTTGGGTTTTTTCACTAAAGTTGAGGGCACTGTCAATATTTATGGAAAGCTTAAAACAAACAAATGTATAAATAAAATTTAAAAAAAACATAAAGAAACTCCACCTACCTGTATACTTCTTTACATTTATAAAATCCCTTGGAGGATGTATGTTTTGTGGCAAACCGGAAAGAGACCTTGGACAGTCCCTGGTCTCTTCTTCTGCCTTCCTCCACTTCCTTGTGGGCAAACCTTCTCTTCCAGCCTCCCCTCTGCCATCTTCTTCCCAATTCCCATTGAGCTATGTTACCTGCTGACTGAACACATCTCCGACTCCCTCCTCCACATCAGCTCTACCTATTAGGATTTCTTCCCAGACCCATTCAAACCTTAGACTGATCCCTACATCTCCTTCACAGACCTCTGTAGTCTTCCCAAGACCTTGGGTTTATCCTGGCATTTGGCATGCCCGCCTCCCCCTTAGACCTCAAACAAGACCATCGTTGATGCTGGCCCTCTTTTGCATGTATGCCCAGCCTGTCTTGCCAACATACTTGGACATTATCTCCCTGACTACTCATGGTTTTTCTCCTTTGGTTTGTCGTTTAAGAAAGCATGCATTTTTATTTCTTTATAATGCAAGGGAAGACTCTCCAGGCCTGAAAGAACCAGTCCTTCCTCTTCTGCCCCTTCCCATCCCTGTGGCATTATTGGTCTCCTCCTTTAGTAGGTTAAACCTGCCTGGCATTCCGATTTACTTTTAGATCCGTTTGAGCCTGGACTCAGTCTCTGGAGCTGTGACTTTAACAGCACAATGTCTGGAGTTCTCGGTTTTGTGAGTGTTTATGAAGACACAGAATTGAAAAAGATGTGGGTGGTCCTTGCTCCAAAGAGATTAGTTATTAATAGAGGACACTTTAGAGCAATGTCTTGTATTTCATGAGTACAAAAAAATGTCACCCAGTCAGAATGGGTACACAGGGCGGTGAAAGGTCGTGAAATGTCCTTGGATGATGTGTTGTATAGCACCCATCTAACTTAGTCAGAGGACACCCCAGAGGAGAAGTGAATAGGCCAGAGAGGCCAAGGAACTTCCACTCTGTAGTTTGGGTTTCAAGGTGCTATGAATGTGGACCCACAAAGGCTTTCAAACAGAGGGAAGGAACCCAATGGTTGACTGGCATTTTAGGAGTGTGACTCTGCCTGCATTAGGGGAAAAAGCATGAAGACCATCATACCAACAAGAAGAGAAACTCTCTAGTAAAACTATCTTCTCCTCAGAAGTGATGCTGTCTCACAAGGGTCCAGCCAGAAGGATACAAGAACTGCAAACATCTTTCCTCTTGCGAATGTGCACAGCAGGGGTCAGGCTCTGTGGCAGTTGTTTCTACAAAACGAACCCATGTCTGAAGGCAAACGTGGTTCAGAGGGGCCAAGACATTCAAACTGCACTTAAAATATCAAATTACCTCATGGTAGTAAAAGCTATTTCTTGGTTTTGCATAGAGATATTCTAGTTAAATCAGAAGTTTAAAAAAAGACAGAGAGAAAGAAAAAGAATGTTAAGGTGCCCACGGTCTGTAGAAAACAAGAGGAGAAATCTGACATTCTCTTGGTACTTTGATGAAGCAATTGGTAAAACATCTTCAAGGATTTTAATATAATTTCAGTCATAGTGGTGTGTCAGGCAGAGGATGGAAGTTATGAATTAGTTACTGGTGAACAAGCCTGAAATAAGGCCAGAAAAGACGAGGCTGGAGCAAGCTCAGCCTGAGCAAGCCAGCACATTTTCTCCTACCCGGTGGGAGATCCTACTTTCTCGGGTTCTCTCTAATAAACAGAAAAAGGAGGCAAGAAAACAGAGCAAAAATATCGCCAAAGCCTGCCATGGAGAATGCTGTCAGGAAGGGTTAGAAGAGGGCTAGTTAGGAGACAAATACCAGGAAAAGCCCCTGTCTTGGGAAACAGCACTGCAGGGACACTGCAGACCTGAGGGTCCCCTAAGACCCAGGTGTTCTAGGATGGGTCCTATGATAGAGCAATTGGGGGATGGAAGGGACTTAAAGAGGCAGGCCCTTCCTGGTGAGAGTGTTTCAGGCTACTAGACGTATGTCCTTAAGGGTAGTGGTACTCTGGTTTCTTTTCAACTTTGACTTGAGATAAGGGCTTTTACTCTTCTCTCCCCCAACCCAATGAGGACAGATGTCTTGCTAGAGGTCTGAAGCATTAGGACCAAGCAACAAAGGCTGAAACCACAAACAGAGCTGCAGTAACCTCCCCTCTTTATCAGCTGATCACCTTGAGTGTCTCGGTCACAGAGCTCTGACCAACCAACAGAGGGCCTGGCACTTGTGTCAAATAGGGGCTCTGTGTGTATTAAAAACAAACAAATAAAATCCCAGAGCTGAAGGGTATCTACCATCACAGTCCTAGAAAGTTATCAGTCATAAATCTGAGCAACAGCCCCAAGGATGTCTGTGGCTGAATCTTTTACTCTGTTGGCCTACGTGTTCTACTGTCCTGACACATGCCATAGGAGATGCAAGGCCCCGTAGCCAAAGTTAAACACCCTCCTTCTCTTCCTGGGAACTTCCTGGGACCTCAAGGGCATGGGAAGGCACAGGCTTAAAGCTTACCCTGCTATAGCTAGCACTTGTCACCCATGACCTCACATGTAAGATCATCTTCAGGCCTAGGACTAGAGGGAGGTCTGTGTCTCCCATTTCATAACTGTGGGCATGGATACTTTGAGAAATTCGTTAGCTCATGCCTCCCCCCCCACGACCCGCATATGAGATTTCTCTTCCCAAAGCTTCAGCTTCTCACCTTGATCCAAAAATATTGCATAGGGAACTCTATAGGCAAATAACTCACATGTTCTAAATGGCGTGTTAGGCTGGGTCTGCCACAGCTATATACATATAGGGGCAATGGTGTATGGAGGTCTTAGCTGTCTGTGTCCCAGTATCTCAGTCATCCTGGGCCTCTCTAGAATCTAGGGCTTCTTTGGTCACTAGCCTTGCCTCCTGCCTGAGTGACCATATTCCACTGTGCCCACCAAGAGGACATAAATAAGCATCATTATTAAATGTACAATAGAAACAGGCATTTAATTTTCATAAAGACTGTCCTTAGGGGCTAGAGAGATGGCTCAGGGGTTGCTCTTCTAGAGGACCCGGGTTCAAATCCCAGCATCCACATGGCAGCTTACAACTGTCTGTAATTCTAAGATCTGACGCTCACACACAGACATACATGCAGACAAGCCACCAATGCACATAAAATAAAATAAATCACTAAAAACACACACAAAAAAATTGTCCTTATCCTTCACATTAGTTCCCTGCTATTTGTAATTACTAATTTTGTTTTGTTTTGTTTTGTTTTCACATAAAGTCCTTCTGATTATTTCTTCTCCATTGCTCTGATCTCTGCCTGGATGGGGAACAGTCCATCCCAGCACCCAGCTGGACCTACAACATTAACCTAATGTTAATCTCAATATCTGTGAACAAATCCTGGGCCTTTGGAACTACCTGCTTTTGCAGAGATACTCAGAGTATCTTGACACAGAGGCAGCGTATGGCTAGGGTCATGTGTTTGGTTTTCAGGGAGTCAGCTTTGGCTCTAAGGGCTGTATGCATTAGGTACATACTGGTGGGGGAGGAGATGACCTCCCAAGTGGGGCTGTGTAATAGATGCAGGATGGGGTGTGCCTTCAAGGCAGACAGAATATCAAGCCCATAGCCGTGCAGGAGTGACGGCCTTGTGATCCACTCACTGCGTGTAATGGTGACTGCCTCAGAGGCTTGCATTCAATAAAGCTTCTCTGCACAGGTACCGGGTTGAAATAGTTCATTCATTTTACATCCAACAGTTTTACAACAGGCCAGAGAACAAGACTGCTGACGCCGTCACCTTAAACATCTATTTGCATAATCCACAATTAGCATCTTTGTCTGAATTACAAGTTGTTTTCTTTTTAACTGGCCATTTGGTGAAACTTTATGAGAAAAAAATTAGCAATTACAAATAGCAGGTAACTAATATGAAGGATAAGGACAAATTTTGTGGAAATTAAATGCCTGTTTCTAATGTATGCATAATAATGATGCCTGTTTATATCCTCTTGCTGGGCACAGTGGACTATGAATGCCCAGACAGGAGACAAGGCTGGGGACCAACGAGTCCCTGGTGCTTTATCGTTGAAGGAGGGACATTTACCCCCAGCATCCCTTGAAATATTTTCAATGAAATTGCAAGCAAATTTAATTATCTGGTGATCTTAACGAGCACAAAATAACCTTTTTGTTAACAAGAAAGAAATTGATTTCGGAACGAAATGGGCCAGGTTCATCTGAAAAGCCAACAGAGTGAGGGGAATGCAGGAGAAGCACAGCCTTGCCTGACACCAGGCCCCCAGGGGCGAAATAAATATTATCTGATTGCCACGGAGACAGAGCAAAGTCAGAGAAAGCATCACTGAGCCCAGCTGATGTTTGATTTCTGGTGGCATTCCACCTTCTTGTGTTCCCAAGAAACTCAGAGCTGAGACGAGCCATGCTGGAGACAGATGGTATCAGACCTCCAATACCACACACTGAACCCCAGGCACCACATTGGTTTGCACAGAGCACAGGGCAAAGGGATTATGAACCCACAAGCTTTATTAACCCCCCATGTTGAATTGCACTGGATGCTTGCCCCAGAGATGTTTGCCTTTGCCAGAGAACTGCACCCGTATCACCATCTCCACCTCTGGACCCCAGGGATGCCTTTGTCCATATTAGCACTGAGGCATCAGAGCAAGGGCAGTCTTCAGCCTGGATGCTTCCCTGCCCTCACACAGCCACTGGAATTCTTCCTCTGCTATAGTATCAATTAAGCCACTCATTTAATTATAAAGTATTTTTACTATTAAGGTTGTGTATGTGTGTGTACACATGCATGTGGTTATACATGTGTGCACGTGTGAGTGGATATGTAAGTAAAACTGTATGTGTGTGCAGGCATGTGCATGTATACCTGGATTTGTGTGTACATCTGTGAGTGAATGTGTGTGTGTTTGAATGTGTGTAAGTGTGCTTATCCACTGACTCCTCACCACACTGCCTGCAGTGGTGGCCTATATCACCCACCCTCTCCCTATTGGGTCTTTCTACAAATAGTAAGTCACAGAAGAATCATGTGGAAGAGTCAGATAGGGCACTACACACTGGTGTACACCCCGCCCCCCCCCGAAGGTCATTTGCATAGCTCTTTTGCATTGCTTGCCGGTTCATGGGCTGGTATGTAAAACAGAAAAGATGATCAGAATTCCTAAGGAACTCAGCCTGCCTTTGATCTAGCAAAGGTGAGGAAAGAACTTGTTTTGAGATGAATTGAAGAACTGAGGAAACAAATCACCAGTCACCTGCCAGCTGCCCACTTCAGAAATGCTCATTGATATCATCTGTCTGCTTTGAACAATCATTTATCAATTGAATGTCTGGCTTCTCTAAATACCTGGAACTACGCTGCCTCTTTTTTGAAGTTTGTTCTGATGTCAGGAGATGTGGAAGAGCAAGAAATGAGCTCAGCAGACACGGCTGGACTCCCTATGATCTTTAAAACCGGTGCTGGCAGAGATTTGCATAGACAGGCACTTTGTTAAAAACAACTCTCTCTCTCTCTCTCTCTCTCTCTCACTATAATGGGGTTTCACTCTGTCATGGAACAACTATGAAGAGCCTGGATCTCAGAGCTGCCACATCACTTCCTGAAGACAGGGGTGCTCCATGTATGTCCCAACCATGCTCCAGAATCTACTTTAGTTCCTAACATGGGCAATATAGTCTATGGAGATGGTACATCTCATGAATTCCTCCAAAGGGCTCTGAAAATATGCAACTTTCAGAAGCTCTTAACCGTTAATCCGTTAATCCATTAACCCAAATCCTCTTTTCTTCAGATACTGAGTCCAAATAGCAAATAGGAGAATTAGAGTCTTTGCCTGCTTACCTAGGCACTCACAAGTTGAAGTTGGTGAATTAAAAGGGGCCACAATGAGTCCAAGGAAGAAGATTTGTGTTGGAGGTTTTCATGGCAATCAAATAAAGGCAGACACCAAGAGAATGAGCAGGAGAATAGAAAGAATCTGGGGACAGTTACCCAGCGGGATGTCTGAGCTATGCACAATGGCTGTCGCTCACAAGGATGTCCTCCACATTTAGAAAACGCCAGGTTGGAACAGAGGCAGCTCATCTGAGCGCACTCTGACAATTTGAATTAAAAGTGGAAATTACTGTGAGCTGGGAGCCAATGTGAGCTGGGACTAGTTCATACTCTAGTCTCAGGCAGTGTTTAAAATAGCTGCCGACGATGGCAATAACAGTCACTATTCACAAAGTTTTATTTTATAGACTTGTAGTTAGGAATTTCCTGTATTATCTCAGAAAAAGCTTGCCATAGTCCTAAGGAAGACACAAGTCACAGTGTCTGCACTCAGAAAAGATGATGGACCACCACCACTGCAGGTGGCTAGTGAGAGAATGGATCAGCAACCTGAGCTGGACCTGGGTTCTGCCTCTCCAGGTTGCTATAGAGACCTTGCTTGGCATCCTCTTCCTGGGCTCCTATGGACACCAGGCTGCCTGGCACCTTCCCCCAGACCTCTGGTGTTCATCTCCTCTGGCTGGACCCTCCTGGCTGCATACCCTGCCTCTCATGCTTCTCCTTGCAATTCTCCCTGACTTCCCAGCGATTTCCCTGTTACCCTGTGGATGAACTGTTTGCTCTTGAGGCAGAGTGCCATTCATGGACATTATTTAAATCTTTGAATGGATCGTCCACATTTAAAATGAAAACTAAGTCAAATAGCAATCTAAATATTCTAGGCCCAAATCAGGACAAGAAGAATCACTCTCAAGAGAAAAGGAAACCAAAATACAAACTACGTTTGAAACCTTTACTACATGGCGCTATTAAATGATTTATATATATATATATANATGTATATATGTATATATTACATCTCACTAGGTAAGTAGGGAGGGAAAGAGACTTTAAAGTAGTCATATTTATATGTATGTTCATGTGTATGAGTGCAGACACACAGCCTCACACGCCCTTTACCCCACAGGAGTGTCTCTACTCCGGTGTTCATTGGAAAAGGCATTTCAAATCAGTTTCAGAACCAAACACCTCTGCAGGAAACAACGGGCATCTGGCCAGATCAGCCAGCTTCTTGGGCAGCCCACAGAAACGTCCTGGCAGGAACTCATTTAGTCCTTAGACTGAGCAGCCAGAGGTGTAAGGGAACCACTGCCACTTTCTCCCCTGCAGGGCAGTGTAGCCAGCCTGAGGGAAGGAACTGAGGTAGAAGCTGTAGGTGGAGGAAGGGCACTGATGAAAGCTGGCGAGGCCCCAAGCTGAGGGCTAGGAATAGCGCGCTCTGTAAACTCTGGAAATGTGGAAGATTAACTATAACCCACAGAGGCCAAACCACGTCAAATAAGTGGGGTACAAAGAGGAAACTACTTAGATATTGGAAGTATTGAAATATTAAAAGGTCAACATTTTTTGCTTCCCTTGTAAAACATCATTCGAAATATCTGTTTTCTTTTATTAGGAGACTCTTATTTCAGAACATTATAGAGAGAGGAATATATTTTAATTAAATTGTTGATATTCCATCAAAATCTCAAAATGGTCCATAGAGACCCAAAAGTTCAGGCCCACAGTGGCTTCAAAAGTCACTTTAGCAGTATCCATGTGTGTGTGACCCTGAGTTTCTCAAAAACAGGATGAACAGAACCATGGCTCAGGGAACCAAATTTTCAGGACAAGGCCAAACTCTTGGTAGAGTCCTGGACTCAACCCCTGCACAAGCAAACACTGAGGTTTGGGGCCTGCTGAACATCTTTGGCCATCTTTTGTTGACATTATTCAATAAGGGTGTGATGGAGATCAAGTCCTTCCTCAAGTGGGCTCTGAGCAGACGAACAGAAGACATGGTTTGCTGTGACGGAAACAAGATTTGTCAGAGTTCTGAAATTTTTCAGAGAATCCTGCCCTGAGAAAGTGAATCTGGTGGACAGTCTAATCCTGTTAGCTGCGACCTGCCAGGCTACTTCTGTGTCCTCCAAATTCCCCACCAAAAACAAAAACAAACAAAAAAATAAAAATTAAAAAAAACAGAAGTGAGGTGCCAAGGTCAGGCACCCACAGGCCTACAGGCTGCTTCTCCATCTTGGGGTCTACATTTGAGCATAATTCAATCTTAGTTTTATTTCAACTATGTCATTTTATTCCAAATCTCATCAAACAATCATGAGCATTTCAAAAATTCAAAAGACTTCAATTCTGCAAATTACATCCACATAGCTCCCTGTGAGGAAAATGATCTCAGTTCAAATACGCACACACACACATACACACACACACACACACACGAATTTGACATTTAAGGGCACTACATCAGATTCTACAGGCATTCACAGAGTGGAAATGCTGAGAGGGTGATCCATTGGGCATGCACAGGGAGAATGCTCCTCTAGAACGTGCACAGGGAAGCTTTGTTCTTTTTAAAATATCCCTGGGCTCTAAAACTCTTTGGCAAACTGATGGGCAGGACTGTCTACCGACAGGAGACTACAGGGTGGCTTCCCTAGACTTTAGAGGGAGATCAACTGGGATGAATGAATCTACTTGGACTTTTCATATTTAGCCTAATTCTTAGAAATGCATATTTAGTGTGAGGCTTATAAAATGTGCCTTCAGAATACTGAGATTCTCTGTGCTGTGGCTCAGACAAATGCTGAGCAAGCTAGCAGACCCTTCGTGGCAGATACTCAGAGAATATGACAGTCTTGGGGCTTGTCCTTACACAAGGGGTTCAGCTTTTTTAAATGAGGATGCCCTTCCCTGAACCTTCTATTTTCCAAGGGAAGAAATGAAATTCTATAATGGTTGACTCTGCTGGGCTAAGGCAGTCAGAAACATTGAAGCTAACCTTGCCTTTGCTCTGAAGTTCAGAACATTGATGGGTCCATGGCTTGGCACAATAGCTGCAATTTTAAAATATCATCTATTATGTTGAATCACGGTACATGCTCATAATTCTCTCGTACTCAGCTTTGGAAGAAGTCTTTTAAAGCATAAAATGTTAAATGCCTCAGACAATACCAGTAGAGCCAAATTTCTAGTTCTTCCCTTCCTTCCTTTCTCCCTTCCCAACCCTGGTAGCATCACCTGGGACACACAAGTTGGACATACAGAGTCTCAGTCCCGCTCAGTCTTCCCAAACTAGAAAGTACATTTTAAGCATATCTCCGGGAATTTACATGGGGGACCCTCTTAAGAAGCACAGATGTAGATAGTACACTTTTCCATTGTCCTAGGTTCCGAAGTGTCCAGACTCTGAGGAATCCCAAGGGAGAAAAGTCAGCTACATGGATGAACAGTGGGTACTGCTATGCTCAGAAGTCCAAAGTTCTCTCTCCATGTCCCTACTGCCAGGGCATATATGTAGCTGGAAGGTGCATGGGTCGGGAGTTGCACAGCCCAAGCTGAGGAAGAAGCATCTGCAATATGAAGGAACTTGGGCTCTTGCCACCTGTCGAGCTCTTCTTTCCTATGTGGTGTGAAGTACCCACACGTGAGTCTGTTTAATCCTGCATTAGCCTTCGTTCTTGCCTATGGATTGCCACACAAAATAGTGCTAAAAACACACCCTAGGCAGTAGAGGACTATTCTGCCCCCAAACCACTGTGATACCTACTGCCCTCAGCATAAAACCCAGGCTTCTCACCCTACCTGGCCATGGTCCCCATGGCCACATCATCTGCCCGTCTGGTAAATGTCCTATTCTCCAGATTCACAGAAGACCCATTGGTCCCTGTATCCTTGCTGCGATGGGCCAGGTTCCTGGGATCTTCCACTTTGAACTTGCCGAAGTTTGTCTAGTTGGATCAGTCTAAAGCCTTCGCTTCAGGCCGTGTACTGAGTGTCTCTACCACAGTACTTGTGGCTCAGTCCTAATCTTTGCTTTATACAGTGGAATTTGTCACTTTAATAAGAAAACTTCTTCATCCCATTATAATCTTTTAAGAAAATAGCCCACATTTACTACTTGAAAATGTATTCTTTTAATCCTAAGTGGCTATTTATCTGCTCATCTGTCCATAGTATGCATAAAGACAACCCTCTTCAATTACCTACCATCTCTCAGATACATGTGTATCAATCTCCCTATCTGATCTATCATCCATCTGTCACCCATACTTCTGTCATCTCTCTAGACAAGCTGTCCTCTGTGTCTGTCTGTCGTCTCTACCCATCATCTGCGCCTGCCTCGAATTCTACACGTGGAGGGAACAGGGAAGCGAAAGTTGTGGGGCAAGCAATTCTCTTCCCTGCTGACCAAATCAAGAGTGGTTTAGAGATGCAAATGGCAGTTCTTTGATACACATATGTGGTTTGATTGAAACTTTTCTATTCATCTGTTGGGTTTCAAAGGAGACAGGACTGCACTGATAGGTAGAAACCAGCTCGAGTTTCCATTTTAAGGCAGAAACTACGGTAGTGGGGATTCCCAAAGCATTCATCTGTAAGAAGATTGCTTGTCCACTGTTTTGTTCTAATCTAAGAGCTTGATCTTGCTGCTCTGCCATTTCCTTCTATGAGAAAATCTATAAGTGTTTGGGGATGTGGACATAGGCTAGTCAAAATGACCAATTTTGTAAGGCATGTGTAGACCCCTGGTAACTTGTATAACTTGTATAGGCTGGCCATGACTATCTGAGGAGGACGAGAGTTCTGGCCTCTGCAAGTTGAAACACACGAGCTGCAAGGTCTGTCTAGACCCCAACTCATACATTAGATGCATTGAAGGATATCTGATGCAAAATAGATCCGTCACCAGTTTCGGTAAAGCCACAGTCTCAGACTTGAGCTTTCATGGGAAAAGCTCAGCCAGCCTGGAGTCTCCAATTCAAATCTCTGACCCTAACTCCCTAGCCTCTCTAAGTCCTGTGTCATCTATGGAGACTCTGCGGCTGCTGCAATCAGAATGAATCCTTTCTTCTCTGGGAATCCAGCCTGCTGCTTGATTATCCCCTACTTAGCAGTAACGGTGGTTGTTTGTGTGCCTGTCTACCCTTCCACACTTTAAGCATCACACAGGAGAAGATGTCTAATTGATCTCTGTCCTCCCAAGAGGTCACCTAGAGTGCTGTGGATACCAAGGAATTGTGCTGAGCCTAGTTGGTGGACAGCCTGGACTATGGGTCTAGTAGTAGGGGAGGAGCCCAGGACCTTCTAGAGAAGAGATTACATCTTTGGCACTACACTGCTGATCCCACCCAGGGCACAAGCTTCTGGAAAGCAAAGGAGCTCTCTGGAGCAGAGCAGGAAGCCTCCCATAGTCACGTGGGGCCGCGTTTATAAAGAACACACACACGGTAGGGACAGTTGGATCACACACAGTCCTGTATATGGGATTAGCCTCCAGTTACCAGAGCCCTTTGTACGGCAAAGAACAGAGGAATATCTTGGCATGTAAGACTCAATCCACTTTCTGAAAATCTTCTCTATGGACAGGCCATCTCTGCTGGCCACCACCTTAGACAGCTGTGCAGAGCTGTCACTCAGTCTGCCTTTGGGGTGGGGCAGACTCATAGGGACTCTATCTCTCTTGATTATATAGATAAATGCAATGGGTGAACTATCACCCTATCTCCTTTAAGGATGTGTGATGTAGGAGGGTCATCTGTCTATGTGTTACTTTCATTGGTTAATAAAGAAACTNGTGCGGGAGCTGGGCTGGACGAAAAGCAGGGCCCGCTCCCCATTCACTACAGATGTGGTGATGAGGGGAGCCATCACCCCACATGACGGGGCAAGTTGGGGAGCTGCCTGGGGACATCATCTCTCCTCATGGCAAGGATGAGGCAGGTACAGGGAGCCATCATTCTGCTCAACCTTAGAAATAATCAGGAGCCAGGGGTCGCTCCCTCACTGAATATCTGGACATGTATAAGTGTGTCTCTCCCAGACTCCAGTTTCCCTACCCCACGACTGTCTTTGCCAGCCGCTGCTCGTGACTGAAGAGCCCACAGTCCATCTTGTTTCAGTCTCAAGACAATTTGGCCTTCAGATTCTTCTTATCACTCTGTACCCAGACATTTCCAGGGGATGGGTACCGGTTACCTAGCTTCATTTTCTAAGCAAATTGTAACCAGGACCAAAAAATAAATAAAAAAATAAAAAACTGTGGTGGTTTTTGTCTTGTGACTTAGAGAAAAAAAGAATTCTTCCCAGGGGCAATTGCTCAACAAACAAATGGAGCAGAGTTCTGGATCCTGCACAGCCCAGGGCCCAGTGATAGGAGTCCACAAATCCAGCACCAAGCCCCCTTGGCTGCATCTGGCAGTGTATGAATTCCTCCCTGATCTGTGCTTGCCCTGAGGACCGTTTATAACTCTTCTTCTGGCTGAAATTTCTTCGCTATATATACATGTCCCCTTTTAAGCTATGAATATCCTACTGAAAGAATAAAAAGAAAAAAGAAAAAAAAACCTAGTCTTCCAATTAGCCTTTCAAAAACATCACAGAGAACCAAGTCACGCTGGACGCGGACAGGGCCATTTCAGAGGTGGGGCTCTGGAGTTGGTGAAGGGTGATGGCCAGCTGAGCCTGAGCACACATGTGGATTAATTCCCTGCTTTGAGTGTGGGTATGAACAGCCTGCTCCACGTTCCTGCTGCCTTGAGTTCCAGTAACGATGGGAAGGGGCCTGTAACCTGATCTGAGGAGCCTCTCTCTCCTATCAGCTGTTTTTGTTGGGTCACTTGGTCACACCGAATGGAAGAGACACTTGAAGAGAGAAAACAGTGTCTGGTTTTCCTGTAGTTATTGGCAGTATGTTTGGAGTCTCATCTCTCTCCAGAGTCCCAATTCTGTAAGGGCTCACACCATTGCTGGATGCCTGAGTTTCGACAAACACTGTACCACTTAGGGGCTCGCTATCCGGAGAGAAAATGGCTCAGGTTCCCCTAGAGACACAGTGGGTGCCAAGGGGACAGAAAAGAAGTCCTACAACCTTCACTAAATAATATTGATCACTCTAAAACACAGAAACTGTCACAAGTATGCCCAGGTTGTGTTCACAGAGATAGAGCATAAAAATACTTTCAAGAATATAGGGGGAGAGTCTCATGAGAAGATGCAAATATAATGTTGTCCTTGCACCTTTGATATCAGTATGTAAAAGACAGAAAATATCAAAACTAACAAGGTTCTGGGGGAAATTATATGAGACTGTCATGTCAGAAGGCTCCCCACAAAAACATTTAGGGCATGAAAGTATTTGAACACTAAAGTCAGCCAAATGATTAGTAGACTTCTTGGAATTTAATGTCTGTTCAGTAGAATCCCACTGGGAAGGGCTGGGTGGAGAATTAGCCACACATACTACTGTGGCCATTCCGCCACATCTCAGCCCAGCCAGAAGGACAGCGTGTCAAACCAGCATCTCTGTGAGTGTTCCTGGCAACCTTCCTAGACCTGTGGTGATGTTTTGTTTGCTCCTTAACAAATAAAGCTTGCTTGAACATCAGAGTGTGGAGCTAGCCACATGTTAGCCAAAGAGGCCAGGCAGTGGTGGTACACGCCTTTAATCCCCACTGGGAAGACAGGGGTAGATGGATCGCTGTGAGTTCAAGGCCACCCTGGGCTACACAAAATTTTTTAAATTAAATTAAAATCTAAAAGTTTTTAATATTAAGACCAATTTGAATTTGCACCACAGGCTGCCTCACAGTCTGCACAGAGCTGAGACTCAACATTCACTCATGTTCTCTGTATGTGTATATGTGTTTGTCTGTCTGTCTCTGTATGTGTCTGTATCTCTGTCTGTGTGTGTCTGTTTATGTCTCTTTCAAAAATACATAAACACGCACAGAGATTCTCTCTCTTACACACAGACACACTCTCACTTACATATATACAGACACATACACACTCTCATACATACATTCATACACAGAGACATACACTCTCACACATATATAAACATACATACACTCTCTCTCCCACACACAGACACACACTCTTTCTCTCACACACAGACACACTATCCTCTCTCTCTTTCTCCCTCTCCCAATCTCTCTCCCCCCTCCACAACACCCCTCTGTTGGCTATCACCTGCTAAGCGGAAGGGCTAAACCATCTCTTGGTCAGAAGACAGGACTGGTCTGTGTCCTCTTCTATGAAGAAGGCAGGAACAGGCCCATAGACAAAACCCTCCACTAGGACTCAGCCTAGCACTTTCTCAGGAGCCCTGATGACACCCTATGGTGACTCAGAACCTTCCGGGTCCCTGGTCTCAGAATTAGGAGTGGAGCTGCCATGGAGCGCAATTCATGGCAGTGGAATGAATGACAACCACCTTGTGGCTTTGTTTATGTGTTAAGTTTTTCTTTTTTATCATCGTTTTTAAGTTGGCATAAAAAGTAGTGGGTCTCACTGTGGAATTTTCGTGTCACGGTAATTTGTTCTTTTTTTAACTTCTTTCCCTTCCTTACCTGTCCTCCTGCATCCTCTGGCTAGTTCCTTCCCTCCCTCCAAACAGTTCCTTCCTCTACATGTGTACATGGAGTTCAGACTCCAAGACCCTCACATACCCCTCCAGGTCTCTCCCTCGCATCTCATAGGCCTCTTTCTGTGAATCTGAGTTTCAACCCCCTCCCTCCCACTTGCCTAGAAACTTTGTGACAGTCCCACCTACAGAGGCTGAACCACTTTCATGAGAGTCCAATAATGAAACAGACACACTTACCCTCAGCAGATTGTGACAGTTATCAAAGCTCAGCCAAAGCAAATGAGACAGAATGGCAGGACCCAAGCTCCCCCACATCTGCTTAGGGGGACCCAGGACCCACTGAGAAGGAAGAGCAAGAGATCAAGTGGACCCAGAGCGTTTGAGCAACCACAGCGGCAGATGCTCCGTCACCCCTATCAGAAGGAAGGAGGCCTGGCCCGCCATTCCTAGATGGGACCCTCAGGAAGAAAGGATGCTGTAAGTCCTGAGCTGCAGAGTACTCAACTAAGAGCTTAACTTTTTCAGATTCTTATTGCATTTAATTAAATTATTAATGCCATAGTAACAATGGAGAGGGGCTGGGTATGTGGCTCAGGGATACCATGCTTGCATCGAATCCCATCAATTGAGGCTGCTGAGGGCATGGCTCAGTGGGAAAGCACTGGTCTAGAAACCACCAATGAGGGACTGGGGGCCATTGCTCCAGTGGTGACCTAGTGCTGACCTACAAATCACCTTGAGGGCTGGAGCATGTGGGTCAGCAGGAGAGTGCCTGCCAGGAATCTTCCAGTGAGGTAGGGGGGATGGCCCAGTGATAGAGTGCTTGTCTAGAATCCACCAGTAAGAAGCTGGGTGTGGCTCAGTTGTAGAATGCCTGTAGGAAAAGTACCAGTGAAGAATGAAGGAATAGCTCAGAGAGAGAGCCCCTGCCTAGAATTCCCCAGTGAGGGATGGAGGGATGGCTCAGAGGGAGAGCCCCTGCCTAGGATCAGTGCTTTTTCAGGAGAAAGAGTCCTGTAAACTCTGGAGGGTTGAACTGGCATAAGGAGGAGATTCCAGTAAGAAATCTCTGCATTGCATTCCTGAAATACCACATGAAGAAAACCTAAAAGAAAGCCTCTACATATATATATATATATATTTACTTCCATGTTCTTTTATGATGTAGCATAAAGCTTGGCTTCTGGGCTATGTCTCCAGGGTGACTGGATGACAATTTGGAGCACAGTAAACATCTACTAGAACTGTCAAAGACGGAGCCTTCTGATACTAAAATAAGGATCTATACTTGTTTGAAAAATAAAAGTTCTGACATCTCTGAGCTCTGCTGTGATGTGCAGGGGGAATATTAAATGTGGGGGGGAAGAGGACACTGAGGCAAAGGGGCAGGGAGAACACGCCACAGACATGTCTACACACAGAGCAGGAACACAGAGCTCTGAGACCATGTGGTATGTGGTCCCATGCCTGATGTTTTGTACCTTCAAGGACACGCAACTCGGATGTCCTCACTTCCAGCGGAGCATTATCACACATGCTGGCCTGGCCCACCTTTCCTATTTCATAGGTTCTAAATGGTCTTTTTTCTTCTCTTTTTTTGTTTCAGGTCTCCAGTTAGAAAACCTCTTAGCATCACTAGTGACCATTTACAATCCTCACTTGTCCAGTAAGATGAGACCCAGTAGCTCAGTTATTTGCATAGGATGAAGACCCTGGTACCCATACCTGATGTCACTGCCTATCACACCTCAGCCCCTAGCTGGAAGTAACTCATGAATAGAGGACATCCCTTCAAATCTCCACAGTGAACAACAACCCTGGGAGCCCAAAGATGGTTCAAGGAAGAGACCAACCTTGAAGATGATCGATGGCCATGCGAGATAACTGAAGATACTCTGAACATCTAAAAACAAGAAGCACAGAAGAAGCAGGGACTTCACTGTCATCTCTGGGGTGAGTCAGGATCAACACACCCCTGACATGTAGTGACACACCACCTCTGGAGAGGCTGTGACCTGAGAAGTCCACAGTGGGTGGAGATATAGATACTTGTGACTCTGAGATATATACACACATATTTCTGTGCACCAAAAAGCAATATAGCTTATCCATCCAAGAGCTACCATATCTCTGTGCACCCAAGAGCAACCTAGCTTATCCACCTGTGCCTTAAAGAGCTTTTTAAAATGTGCAAGTTAAAATTTCCTCTGGGAAGGAAGGGTCATGTCCTAATTTTATCTGCGGCATATAAACTTATGACCTATCTCTCAATTGATGGTGCTGAGACTTAGTGAATCAGGGTGCAAGACTATAGCTCTGTGTCCCATATAATCCACCTGGTTACAGAACTGGGAGGTAGGGACCTTAGGGGTTGATGAGTCATGAGGATAGAGCCCATAGAAACAAGATTTAAGCCTTTATAAATCAGATCCACTCAGAGCGCCCTGCCCCTTTTACATGGGAGGACACGGACGTGGTGCCATCTATGAACCAGAAAGTCAGACTTCAGTAGATGCTCCATTTGCACTGTGTCTTTACCTTGTGTTCCTGGCCCTGGCAATGCAAGCCGCAAACTGTGTTGTTTGTAGGTCAACCGCACTGTAGGGTGTGTGTTATAGCAACTGAACCAACCGTGACAAGCAGCGCTGGCATCATTCCCATGTGGAGAAAATGTTAACGTTGGCATCATCTTCATTTATCACAGTTACTAAGTAACAAACATTCTTTTTAAGCTAAAGAAACTGAATCTTCTTTTGTCTGCCTTTTTTAACTGACAAGCAGAAGTTGGTGATTTCTTGTGGGTGTAGGGTGAAGACACAAAGCAGAAAAAGTCATTGTTCTATAGAACACTGAGGATGACAGCATTTCAGCCAAAGCAAAGAAGCCCTTGGGCCAAAGGACAAAAGAGAGCAAAGGGCAGAAAACCCAGAGCAGTGAAGAGGACTAGAGTGGGCGTGGCTCCAAACCCAGTGCAGCAATGAGGGTTGGGGTGGGCTCAGATGCAAGCCGAGTATAGTAACAAGGACTTGGTTAGGGTTCAGCAGGCAACATACATGAAGCACTGGATTCAACTCCAGCATCACATCAAGTGGGCTGGTCCTCTATGCCTGTAACTCTAGAACTCTGGAGGTGGAGACAGGAGGATCAGAAGGTCAAGGACATCCTGCCTGGGATTCAAAAAAAATCACTGTGGAAGGAAGGAAGGAGGATTCAAAAAAAATCACTGTGGAAGGAAGGAAGGAAGGAAGGAAGGAAGGAAGGAAGGAAGGAAGGAAGGAAGGAAGGAAAAATCCAGTAAGTCACTAAAGACACATACACTCATTTCATTTCTGCCCATCAGGCTATCCCTGAAATGCTGGGGTTCTGAGTGACGTGAACCCCCACACTATGTCTTCAAGCCAGCCTGTCTACAACCTTACCACAAGTCTCTGCATGAACACTCTAGCTCCCTGCTGCCATGCCTTCCCCACCACACCTTCCCCACCATTACAGATTCAAGCCCTCTGGAAACCTAGGTCAAAATAAGCTCTTCCTTAAGTTGCTTTTGATATTGGCATTTTATCAGCACAACAGAAAATTCACTACTGCAACTTCACAGAGAGTGACCTTAGCCTTTAAGGGCAGTCAGAGCAGAAGCCCTTTGATGGGGAAAGGGTGGGTTCCTCTCAGAACCTCCCTTTGCAGGGCCAATAGTTGTAGAACTTACAAAGCCTTGTCAATTTCTCCTATTTAAGAGTCTAGGTCCTGTATTACGAAATGAGAGTTAACTATTCTAGTTTCTTCTTTAGATTGCCTTTATGGGTGACAGCTATCATGGGTAAAAGTGTTTAAAACTATTTTGCCTGAAATACCACCACTCTCTGGAACATCTGTTCAACTATCTTTTGAAAGACAGACACCACCCTAGCACCATTGCCGCACCACCCAGGAGGGTATCATCTTTGCTCCCATGAGTCTCCATCTACTCAGTCAGAGCCAGCCTGTTGCTATCAACAGCGGAGTTATAAAAGTCTGGGGAAATGGAAGTGCTAACTGCCCTGGCCTCCTCACCATGCCTAGGTGTTGAATAGCCAGTCCATGCTGAGTGAAAATACATTCTGGATATGTATAAATACTTTTCATTTTCCCCACCTTTCACTGGGCTAGCCCACGCTGGGGACATTGCGTCCCTTCTTTATGGACACATGCACATCTCCATGGGGTCTCTTAGAAACTGTGTCTCCACCTCACCCTCCAAACAGGAAGACCTTCTGCAGATCTTCAAACTGCAAAACACTGGATTTGTTGCCTAACTGAACACGTGGCTGTGACCTGGAGCTGCTCTAGAGCCCCACTTCCTTTCCAAAGGAAACAACTTTGCTTCTGCTAGCTAACAGACTCTTCCTGATATGTTCTCAGTGTCCTCACATGCAAAAGACACAGCCCTTCCATCTTGGCAAACCCACCAACTGCAAACACAGCCTCCTGCCAACTACAGCCCATGCATGAATTATCCCTTGGCAGCATGGACCACTTGTCAGACATGATTTTATCAGTGCCAGGAGTGACTACCTAGAGACCGAGGGGGAATTTGGGTGCTATTGGATTAGGGGTTAAAGATTTAGAAGCTGGGCTGGCAACGTGGCCCAGTGGGTAAAGTCGATTGCTACCAAGCTTCATAACCTGAGTCCTATCCCAGAGCCCATAAGGTGGAAGGAGAGATTCAGCTGCCCTCTGACCTCCACACATACACCATGCATGCACCCAGTGCACACTCATAATTATCTATACACATCTGCACACACCTACACACATTAATATTTTCCTAAGTCAGAAGGTCAAAAGATCTAAATGTTTGTTAGAAGTTCTCTGTAAACCAAATGACATAGCTGTCATTTTTTATAGTGGCTCCTTTTCTTTATTCCCTTTAAACACGGCCTTGAAATTCGGTGTGTGTGAGAATATATGAATATTGGATCAAAGATGTGTTGTCAGCATATTTTATGAAGATTCCCTACAACCTAACTACAAAGCACCAGCAGGAGAAATTATTTTATTCTGCTTGATGTGAAATTATGCAGAGGCGCTTCCAGTCAAAACAGACACCATCAGGAAATGCAATCACCTCGGTCCAACACTCCCCTCTGCCTTTAGAACTCTCACAGAACCTTGGCTCCAGCAGGAGCACCTTCCCAATTGATCATCTGCACAATTTAGCGGCATCAATAATAAAAGATAAAATGACTGGGTTGAGTACAAATGGTACATATGACACAAATACCTGGAACCATCAAATATTTATACAAAAGCAAAGGCTCAGAGTCATAGTAGTCTCTCCAAATTACCCAGAAAAGGGTGGCACAGAATGGCTTAGTGATGCCTCCTGATCTTTCACAAAAATATAATGTGTAGATGCCCATGGACCCTTCTCAGGATGGATGCTTTGAAGTGTTTGTGAACCCTGTGCCAGTGACCATGCAGGAGGAGACAGAGTAGCCTAGTCACCATGGACACAAACTCTGTGGGTACCAAGCCTCCTGATGGGCTGTGAATGTGAACTTCCCACTGAAGTTGGAGCAGCAAATGTGTAGCATGAGATGCCCACCCAAGTCTAGGGTAGGAGGTCAGCTCATATCTCATGTTGGAGCTGAGAAGCCCAGGAGGAAGTCAGGAAGAAAGTAGAGAGAGGAGGGGAAGCTGATCTGGCAGAAGGGTCCTTGTATTGAGGTAAGGAAGCCCCACTGGTGAGACGCTCACACTGATGAGCACAATCAGTGGTACTGAGGGACTGGACTTCTTCCTTCGAGTCAATCAAGGTGGAGAAATGGTTTGAACATAGCCCTCATTGGGCGTGCATAACAGGTGGTTCTCCCTTCAAGACACGATAAGCTGTAGAATAGGGCACACTGACTAGGAACCCATCACATTTGTACGTGGGGGAAAGAGGCAGTAGGAACAATGTGCGCAGAGACAGCCCTACTATGAAATCCAGCCTCAGCTCACAGAAACTGAATGTCTTTCAAAACAGCCCCCAGATGAGGTACAGCAAGACACAGGTGTCAGGAACCCAGGTCCCACTTACAGGAAGATGGGAGGATCAGGAATTCTCAACTGCACACCATATGAGGAATGGAGACAGGAAGAGGCACAGGACCTGGGGCCAGGGGAACACAGAGTAGGTTTAGGGACAGAAGCAGAAATGTTGTCTATTAACACTGGAAAAGCTGTACTCTGAAGAAGAGCTGCTTTTAGGAAAAAAAAAAAAAGAAACTGGATCAGGGAAAAGTGGGGATCGCCCTGGAAGATAAACAGGTCTAACATACTATCTAAAGAACTCTAGATCACTTTGTTCCAGCCCTCACAGACACTGGTGTCGGGTCTCCCAACTTAAGGATCCTGGCCTGAAAGGATGCAAGAGAATGTCTTCTATCAGGATCACCACTGGGCAGCATCTCAGATGTGTGACAGGCCAGAAGAGGAACCAGAGACCTGAAAATCCTCACCTAACAATGCTTGAAGGAAGAAAGTCAAGAGATGAGGGGCTCACCCTGATACTGAACCCAGAAACAGAGGAATGTGCTACAGTCTACTCCTTGGCCTTGAGAGACTGTATAACTTTGTCCTTGCATTCTGCTTTGGAATGCAGTTGTGATGATCCCATTCCAAGAGCTAACCCACTTAGAGTAGAGGACACAGCCATCGTGTGTCTTCTCTGAGGTCTGCACTGAAGAAAGCCCTCATGCCCTGGTGCTCATGAGTCCTCAGTTCTGCTAGCTTTTAATCCCAAACCCAGGGACTGAAGGCTTTGCTCTGCAGGACATCACTCCCACTGCACTCGTGTGCATGGCTCTCAGGTAACAAATTATCAACCCCAGCTATCCCTGGTGAGGGCCTCAGTGTCTGCCTCCACCTTCCCTATACCTCCACATTAGACCCTGTTTCACGTACCCCCAGCCACCCTGCCTGACATGGAAAAATGATTTATGGGAAAGAGTTAGCTCTGGTGCCACCAACTCCTTGTCCTGTGTTGTTGAGATGAAAAGAATGGTACAGTTGGCAGCCAGAGCTCATTTCTCACAGCCAACTCAGCTATTGTTCAAATTTTGTTTCTGCTCCAAGGAAGACACGGCTGAGATTTCATCAGTGGAGCCAACGAGGCCCGTTCCTGCCAGCAAGTTCAGACTGTCTGTGATGTGAGGCCATCCGTACATAATAAGGAGAATGTAGGCTGACTTTACATCCACACTCAACTACAGGATTGAGAATATCCAGTGCTGGAGAATTTACGGAATCCACAGAGCTCACAGAGACCATAGAGACCCCTGAGACCACAGAGACCCCTAAGACCATAGAGCCCACAGAGACCATGGAAAACACAGAGCCCACAGAGCCCACTGAACTCACAGAAACCACAGAGACCACAGAGACTACAGAGACCACAGAGCCCTTGTTTGCCTCGTTGGAATGAACTAGACCCTTCCGCCCCTGTAGGAATACCCTATATAGTCCATTGTCTTTCATAATCAAATACATGTCTGAAATAACTACCAAGTATGCACAGAGCACACACTTGGTAGATGGACTCTCCTTGGCCTATTGCCTTTTTAGAGCAGAGAGAGTCTTATTCATGGAGGTCTGCCTCATGTGAAGAAGCAATAGAAACCTTGAAATATCTTACTTCTTTCCCAGTCTTGATGTCTGATAGCTAAGAACACAAAGGAAAGCAGAAGCTTATCTCCTTCTTCTGTACCAAGGGTACCAACTGCATCATGAGCACAGACAAGGGTACCACTGCATCATAAGCACAGACAAGTGTACCAACTGCATCATGAGCACAGACAAGGGTACCCACTGCATAATGAGCACAGGCAAGGGTACCAACTGCATCATGAGCACAGACAAGTGTACCAACTGCATCATGAGCACAGACAAGTGTACCAAACTGCATCATGAGCACAGATAAGGGTACCCACTGCATCATGAGCACAGACAAGTGTACCAAACTGCATCATGAGCACAGA
>LOEQ01001117.1:120082-136451 GCA_001685075.1 Bramus lutescens | reverse complement strand
ATCATGAGCACAGACAAGGGTACCCACTGCATCATGAGCACAGACAAGGGTACCCACTGCTTCATGAGCACAGACAAGGGTACCACACTGATCATGAGCACAGACAAGGGTACCTACTGCACCATGAGCACAGACACTGATTACAGTGGTATGATTTGCTTCATTATCTAAGCATTGGCTTGCTCAGGTGCCACAATTTTTCACAGGTTCCAAAAGGCATTGGAGACTCAGCCATTTTACATAAAGATGTTTTTCAGTCATGCAAACCCCTATCCAATAGGTGGCAGGAAGTGGTCCAACATCCACCAGGCTACATAGTCTACAATCAGACCTAAGAGAAGGGTTCCATCTCTTCCAAAGAAAATGTATTTCTTCACATTTAGTACAAGTCAACTCCATTCAAGCCTGAAAGAACAAATTATAGGAAATTCCCCCCACATCTTCACATTTCCAACCCTGAAAAAAGCATTTATAACTCATTTGCTCTCATTGTTACTCCCTGGGCCTGCAGCAATACCCATCTCTCCCTGGCATGTTACATGGTATCTAAAAGGCCATATGATGACTTCTTGTGTGTGTGTGTGTGTGTGTGTGTGTGTGTGTGTGTGTGTGCGCGTGCGCGCACATGCATGTGCACATGGTGAGGAAGGGGTTACATAATAAATGGAATCTACCAGGTGGAAAAGGAAATTTCATACACAACTATCCCGTAGGTAAATTTTTTCCCTCTTAAAAGATATATAATTTATAAAATTTTAAAATATCATATAGTTTCTTTGCAATAACATCAGAATACAAAAGAATCAGTAACTCAATCTCAATCCTGAGAATAATCATATTTTTAAGCAAGCTTTTCGTATTTCTTTTTCTTTTTTTTGCTTCAATACTAATGACAATACCCAAGGATTATTTTACAAATACCTTACCTAATTTACAAATGCTTTACTATCTTTACCTATTTTTAACTTGCATCAAATACAACATATTAAACACTGAATTCATTATTTACCTTCTTTTCTAAATTCTTTATCACAAAATTAGATAGTACAAACTCATACCTAAAATTACCAAGTATCATCATGTAACTTTTTGATTTTCTGACACTTTATCCCATGAAAAATGTTTATAAATACAATAAGTACAAGGCCTAGGGCTTTCTACTTCTTATTGTCATGCTTAGGCCATGAAAATATTTAAATCATTAGCCAGGCAGTGGTGGCACACCCCTTTAATGCCAGCACATGAGAGAGGTGGATCTCTGCAAATTCAAGACCAGCATGGCCTACAGAGTGAGTTCTAAGACAGGCATGGCTACCCTGTTTCAAAAAAGCAAAAAATAAAAGTCATTAATGAGGTATCCTTCAAAAATATAAAATTCTCTAATTTTAGTACCTAAATGTACTGGTAACAAAAGTGTACACTATTATCTAGTCTACACTATTCACATATTAATCTAGAACATCTAAGTTGCTACAAAGTAGAAGAATAAATAATTCATATAATCAGTTAAAAAAGAAAAAGAAAAGAAAAAAAACTAATTTCAGGGCCTAGAGAGATGGTTCAGAGTATGTGCTGCTTGGTTATGAGCAATTCTTGCTCTTCTAGAGGACCAGAGTTCAGTTCCCAGAACCCCATGCGGCAGCTCCCAACTAACTCTAATTCTAGCTCCAGGGCTTTCTTGGGCACCAACAAAACATGTGGCACACACACAACTCTTACTATTTCTTCACTCAAATATTTAGAATACAGACTGGGAATGTGGCTCAGTGGCTGAGTCTTTGACTACTATATGAAAGATCCTGGATTTAATATCTAGTACAACAACAACAAAAAAGACAGTAGTCAAGTATTTTATAATGTGAGAAGGTTGAATTGGGAGGAGGGGGTTGATGGGTTTTGAATTTTTATGTTTGGGTGAACTTTGTTTCCTTTTGAGATTCTCTTTTGTGGAGAACAATAACATTTCTTTGGTGGCTTGAGTATGAAATAGGCCCTTGTGTTTGAACACTACAGTACTGGCTTGTAGCACTGTTTTCAGGTCTGTTAGAGGCATTACAGAAGGCCTTGAGATTTCATAGCCAACACCATTTTCTTGCACCCTCTGCTTTTTAATTGCAGGCACAGTCTGAGCAGCAGCCTCATGGGTTGCTGCCATTCCTTCCCTGTCCTTATGGATTGCATTTCTTTTCAACTGTAAACCAAAATGAGCCTGTCCATTCTCAGTTTGCTCATCAGGCATTTGGCCACAGCAGTGAGAAAAGCAACAAACAGAACTTCAGAGTCAGAGCATTACAAAGACCATATTCCTATTGTAATTAATATAGAATAACCCCGGATGCTAACATCTTTTCCCATACCAACCTGTAAGAAACCAAAGGTTCTCGAAATTCCACATGATTGTTTTTCTTAACATTACTTTCCAGGGTGGTGGCCCTTAGAGGACTACGAGATTTCTCTTTTCGTGGTTTAGAAGATTTGGAAGTTGGAGCACTGACCCAAGAATCATCTAGATATCTACCATCTGAAGTAAAAAAGAAATCTATAAGAACAGATATATAAAACACAACTATCTAAGAGAATAACTTAATATGTTATTTCTACCATCTCTGGTTAGATATTAGATAGACAGGAAACACCCACAGTCACTCAATTTATAGAGGAAACTGTACTGTCAATGCCCAATTAAAATCTACTCATCATGAGGTAGGAGGACTACCAGTTCATGGTCTGTCTGGGCTACAAGTGAGTTTAAGGACAGCATAGGCCACTGACCTCAAAATACAAAAGAAAATACAAATAAGGCTAAAATAAGGGCAGCAGTAGGGAACTTTCCTTGCATGTGGGGCCTCAGTCAAATCCTCGGTAACCCTCACTCCAAACAGTAAAAAGAGAACTGGAAAACCCAGCAACTTTCAAACTATGCAGAAAGCGTTTATTTCAACCCTGTAGCACACCAATTAAAAAACAAAAGGAAAAAAATCAAATATCTGCATTATGTCAATTTATTATACAGTTAACTCTATGAAAGATATTCCAATCATGACTTAAACAATTTAGCCCCCTGAAATACATGCGTTATCAAGTCAACTAAATTTTACCTTCAAAGACTGTACCTGTGAATTTAAAAAATTAGTATATATAACTTCAAAAACCAAAATAAAATTCTCAGTAACACAAATGAAAAATCAACTGTCAAACATGATGCAATGTTGAAAACATCATCAGCACAACAAGCATGAGGGCTAAGGACACATGCATACATACACACTGCACTACCAAGGACACATGCATACATACACACGCACTACCAAGAAATACTCAACAGAAAAAAACAAAACCTGTAATAATGGGGGCAACCCCCAGAACACACATAATGGTAGAAGGAAGAAATTAATTCTACAAGGCCAGCTTCTGGTCTCCACAAGCATAGTCCATGGCACATGTGCACCCATACACACAATAGTAATTTATTCATCTGTACCTAATCTAGCTACATTTAATATAGCTAAATTTTTTAAAGGAACTTTACACATACCTTTTCTACTTATTTTCCGGGTAGCACTTGCAGACTTCTTAGCATCCATCACAGAATCAATCACAGCTGTACTTGTAGGGGTTACTTCTAGTTTGTTCTCAATGTGTCTCAGCTAAAGTTTAAATACCATGAAAATACATAAATTAACTCTGAAATAATGCAATTATCACTGGTTTATATAGCTATTTAAAGTAATATTGTCTGATATCTTTCTCTAAAGTAGAAAGAAACTCAAACATTTTCTTACAATATTAACTTTAATAGCTTACTATTTTAGCAGTAATTATGCTTTGACACCCTAACAGTATCTTGTTCCTTTACTATTCATTTTTGTTCATTGTGTAATATATACAAAATATTTGCCTTTTTCCTTTCAAGACAGTGCTACAGAAAATGTTTTAATTCATTACATCATAACATGATATCAACTTTAAAACAAACAGGCAAATTTTTAAAGTAGAAACTAAAACTACTTACAGCAGCCTTGGTCTGAGAAAGCGCATCCCATGATGTGGTTACATCTACTGAGAAAAAGTGACATTTACAGAATCAGAGTTCTGAAGCAGAGCTTAGACTATGAATTTTAATATGCTCCCAAATGTGATCAAAGGCTTGAGAACCACTGCATAGATATAACTATTTCTTATCAGATACATTTATAATACTAAATCAAAATACACTTTTTCTCCCTATCATGAAACTCATGCTTCTTAAGACACAGAGTTAAAATAGCCTGATACCTATTAGTCCTCAAAACAAATGGACTATACTCTTACCAAACCTGTAGCAGACATAAATAAAAGTAAGAAGTATACTTACTCAATTTATAGCAATAGCCTGCACAAACATGGGAGGAGGGGGTGAGAATAAAGTAGGGTCTCACTATTTTATTCTAACTTAGAATATTGTTGCCTGAACCTCCTGAGTGTTGGATTAAAGGTATCCACCAACACACCCAACCAAATATAAAACTTTGGAGAGCTTAGTAGGCTGAGAGGAGGCAGTGGCTGCTCTGGAACCCTAGAGGAAGAGATGCCTCAAAGGCCCATATAGGTTTCTTTAAAACATTGCTAATGTCCAGACTCGAGTCCCAGATTTATGGAGCCCACTAGAAAATATCCACTGTTCAGAGCTGCCTTCTCAGCCATCTTCCCCCCTGGGGCCATTGATGTGAGTGACCTCTGATTGGACAACCAATAAGTTTTCTGCCATCCTGTGACCGACCAGAGTCTGATCATGGAACTTCTGGAGCTGCAGGTCCACGTGTGGGGCAAAGCAGCTGCACAGTACCATTTTGAGGACGTTGGTGGGGTGCAGGGGGCTAGGGCCATGCACATGTTATCTGTGTAGCCTCTCTGTTTGAAGAACTTATCCCTGAGGGGCAGCTGTCAAGATGGTTCCTTTCTGGCAAGCAGCAGGTAGCTAAAGAAAACCAGCAGGTAACAAAGGATGCCACATTACATCAGGCCTTCCTTCGGCTGCCCCAGTACCAGACTGATCTCTTGCTCACCTTCAATCAGCACCCTTAAGGACTAAGGAAATGGTGGGAAGCTCGTGATTGGGTGTCATCCTCCCACCTCCCCTACCCCCGACAATTAGGATTGGGTGGGTCAAACAGAGAGACTGGCTCATGGACTCCTTCAAGGGAGCAGAAATGAGCCACGGGCTTGTGGGTCAGGGATTCCTGGTCTTCTGGGGAATAGGAAGTGTAATCTTGCAAACCTCAAGCTGGATTCTTTCTCCGTCTGTTCCCTAAGCTCTAACAGCAGGTCTCTTGGCCCTGAAAATCTGTCATGTCCACCTTGGAGCCTGGGTAACTTTGAACAACTGGTGACNAGCCAAAGAGGTGGGCGTGGCATGTGGCTGGGCGGTTATTCAGGACGAAAACTCCAAGGGCGACGATAGCCGACTAGCCAGAAGAGTGAGACTAGAGGGCGGGGATGGGTTATTCAGTGATGCCCCTCCCTACCCCTGTCCCCCTCACTCTAGGTACCATTTTGAGGACGTTGGCGGGGTGCAGGGGGCTAGGGCCGTGCACGTGTTATCTGTGCAGCCTCTCTGTTTGGAGAACTTATCCCTGAGGGGCAGATGCGAAGATGCCTGGTTCCTTTCTGGCAAGCAGCAGGTAGCTAAAGAAAACCAGCAGGTGAGGGCCATGGCGAAGGGGATGTGGAGTGGGGGAGGGGTAGCTCCACGTACCATCCTTGTAAGCATCCTGATTCTGATCCCTTTAGGTAGCAAAGGATGTCACACTACATCAGGCCTTGCTTCGGCTGCCCCAGTACCAGACTGATCTCTTGCTCACCTTCAATCAGCCCCCGTAAGGACTAAGGAAAGGGTGGGAAGCTCGCAAGTGGGTGTCGACCCCCCTCCCCAACAATTAGGCTTGGGTGGGTCAAACAGGAAGATTGGCTGGTGGACTCCTTCAAGGAAGCAGAAATGAGCCAGGGGCTTGGGGGTCAGGGATTCCTGGTCTTCTGGGGAATAGGAAGTGTAATCTTGCAAACCTCAAGCTGGATTCTTTCTCCGTCTGTTCCCTAAGCTCTAACAGCAGGTCTCTTGGCCCTGAAAATCTGTCATGTCCACCTTGGAGCCTGGGTAACTTTGAACAACTGGTGACCAGTTAGACTCTTCACGATCCCAACATCTTTGGTCCCCAGTAAAGACGGTGGAACATAACTGCTGCTGAGGACTCAGGGACCCAGTTCTAAGAGGGGAGTTTCTTTCTGCTTCCGCCCTGGACATAAACATAAGACACCTCCTCTGTGGAAATAAACTTGCTTTATAAACAAAAGAAAAAGCAAACTTTGTGTTTTTTTTTAATCATGTTATAATGTAAAAGAATACTTTCAAAAATATTCCACACTTCACTGTACTAGTAGAAACAAATCTATTTGGTCTTTCAAGTAACAGTCTTTCAATTAGCTTAAAGCTGTGTTTTTCCCATGAGTTATCTTCTTCCAGGATAAATATTTTCATTTCCTCCAAATACTCCCTATATTAGCTTCCTCACAAACAGGAACCTTCCTCTGGATCTGCTCTAATTTGTCAGTTTCCTATTTCAAATATCATACCTTGAAGGACCTCTAACAAATAAATACCTTAAAAAGGAGTTCAGGGAGAGGGTAACTTATTATGTATTATAGATACATTATAGTCAGTGTTTCTAAAAAAGAAAAACTAATTTTGCACATAAATTTTTGAGGAAAGATAAGTTCTTACTGTGTAGCACAAGTTGGCCTTAGCCTCACAATTGTGCCTCAACCTTTTGAGTTCTGGGGTTCCAGTAATGCATGACCATACCTGGCTCAACTAATTTGTGTTTTAAAGGGTACTTTTATATTAAAAAGTATTTTTTTTATTATTTATCTAATTTTTTATAAATGGTGGAGCTGAAGAGATGGCTCAGCAGTTAAGAGCACTGACTGTCCATATAGCAGTTTACAACTATCTGTAACTCAAGTTCCAGGAGATCCAACATCTTCATATAGACATACATGCAGGTTCAACACTAATGCACGGAAATTTAAAAAAAAAAACTTTTTAAAGGTTAATTTGTGTGCTTGCAATGTGCAAGTGTGTGCCCGCCTCTATGACCACTGAATCATTTGCAAGCTACACATTGTGGTTGCTAGGAACTGAACACAGATCTTCTGCAAGATCAGTAAGTACTCTTAACCACTGAGCCACCTCACCAGCATAATCCACCGTTTTGTTTTATAAATTAAGATACTCATAAATTTCATCTACTGGTTACCCAGAATTTAATATATTATTGGACCTGAAAAGGGGATTAAATTCAGTCATTAAAAAAAAAAACCCTCATACCTTGAACAATCTCCTTGCTTTGAGAGCTCCTTGGATTTGGTAAAGGCACCTCTTTTGACTTGCTGCTCCTCATCTTGCCAATTTACCTGCAAATTATATCATCAATAATCACTGACAGTCACTATTATAAAAAACAATAGTAAAGAAATATTCTGACTTATCCGTGAAGGTCTGAAAAAGATTGTCTTCTCTAAAATGTAGCTTCATACACTCATGGGAATCTCATAATCAATCCAGTAAATAATACAATACTTTAGAGGAACTATTATGATTATTAACAACATTTTTATTAATTATAGAGAACTGATTATATTGTAACAAGGCTGGGGCTCTATCAGTGGTAGTGAACATGCTGTCCACACATAAGGCCCCAGTTCCAGCCTAGCATGAAAATGAGAAGTGGGCTGGCGAGAGGGCTCAGCAACCCTAACCACCTCATTTCCATCCCTAGGACCCACATGGTGGGGATCCAGTAAGTTGTCCTCTGACCTAATGCTGCCATGGCATGCACATACCCCCTCCACACACACAGCTTCTCACAACACAATAAATAAATGGAAAAACAATGTCTTCTTTTAAAATAAGTAGACAACCAATATCATATTATGTTTCATTATTTTCTGTATTGCAAAGAACACTGTAGCCAGGCCTTCAATCTCAGAACTAAGGCAGAGGCAGGCAGATCTTTGAGTCTGAGAACAGCCTGGTCTACACAGCAAGTTCCAAGCCAGCCAGTAATTCATAACAAGATATTGTCTTAAGACAAAACGGACAACACTGTGTATATAAATTTTGGCTTATTTTGATTATTTGCCTAGAGTAGTAACTGCAAAATTTATCAAAACTGAGCTAAAGAATGTGAAGGACGTGCTGCTGAAATCCAACATCAAACTGGCTTCCAGCTTCCAGTAATTTAAGAGCCTAGATGCTTCAATACCACTTTTTAATTTTGTTTATATTCCGTAGGGGAAAAACATGGTTGCTTGAATTTACACTTGGTAGAAGTTACCCAAATATTCTTTCACAGATCTTAACCTTAGTTTTTCCATTTCTCTTTTGCTCACTTGCCTACCAAGATCTTAATTTTAAAATTAATTTCATTGGTTCTTTATGCTATAAATATACTAAGTTTCATCATATTTACAAAAGTATTTTATCCACAGACTAAATAAACATAATAGAATTTAAAGGGAGGAGGGGTAGCTCAGTAGGTAAAGGCACTTGCCACCAAGACTGATAACCTGGGTTCTTTCCCCAGGACCGCATGATAGAAAGAAAACTGAATTTCCCAATCTGTCCTCTGACCTCCATATGTGTATGGAGAATGCAGCTACACACATTCACAATGCACACAATAGAAATGAAATGTAATAAATTATTTTATTCAGTGAGTTATTTACAAAGAAAGTAGAATGTGTTATTTGCAGTACTGAGAAATTAAACCCAGGGCTCAAACACAGTAGGCAAGCACTCTGCCACTGAGATGCATTCTCAGTTCCAGTATGTTGAATATTTTTAAACCCCAAGTTAGAATTAAGAAAAATTTACCTAGTAAATCCAAATACGTAAAATTTAAAAGTATATTAATTTTATGGGAATTAATTTTCCTAGAAGTAGTTAATCTTAACATAAGCTTCCTAAAAACAAACTTCCAAACTGTTCTAAACATGAAATTCTTTTAAGGGTTAGAGATGTGGCTCAGAGACAACATACATGCTTATTAGGTGTCCTCTACTCAATCCTCACACACAAAAATTCTTCATAAAATATATTTTCTTCTGAAAACAGGGGTACGGAAAAGTAAAAAAAAATCAGTAAATTTACCAATAGTTTAAATTTTTCAACCATAAAAACTTTAATCACAGTTAACACTGATTGAAAAGAGAGATCAGGAGCTGAAGAGATGGCTCAGTGGATAAGAGCACCCACTACACAATAAAAAGACATGAGTCTAGAGATCCCAGGCACCATGCAGGGAGCTGGGCATGGCTGCACATGCCATAAGCCAAAACTGCAGAGAGCAGACAGGAGCGCCAGTGAAAGTCCATGTCTCTAAAGGGAATAAGGCAAAGAAGCAAGATATCTGACATCTTCACATGGACACTGCACAAGGCCGTGCACACACACGAGCACAGTTACTCTATAGCACAAATCTCTCAATGATTTGACAAAATTGTCTTTACAAACATTTCTCTGCCTTAAAATAAAATTAAGTGCAAAAAGTAAAGTATTTTCTCAATGGAAGGGATAACCAGACTAAATATTTTTTAAAACTGCATTTTAGTCCATAATTTCTATAACTAATGGCTAATAATGCTAATAAAACTAAAGCAGTGTGGATAAATGTAAAAAACATGTTTCAAAATAAATGCCTAATTTATAGTCACTCTTTAATTGCAAATGACTAAATGTCACTGGACAGTGGTGGTACACACCTTTTAATCCCTGCGCTTGGGTAGCACAGACAGGTAGATCTCTGAGTTTGAGGCCAGCCTGGTCTATCAAATGAGTTCCAAGACAGCCAGAGCTACACAGACAAACCCTGTCTCAGAAAAAAAAAAAAAAGAAAAGAAAAAGAAAAAACAAAACAAAAAAAGGACTATCTTGTAGTGATATTTTTGTTTTAACAAATAAAACTTTCCTGAAGATCAGAGTGCAGAGCTAAGCCACTAGAGGACAGGCATTGATGGCATACACCTTTAATCTCAGGATTTGAGAGACAGAGGCAGACAGAGCTCTATTAGTTCAAGGCCACCCTTGATTGATCCAGTCTATAAGAGAAACAGAGTTTACACAAAGGTGATCCCAGCAACTAGGAAAATGAAGACAGGAGTGGCATGGCTGGGTGGAAAGAGAAATAAAGGTGGGAGGAGACAGGAGCTCAGTGCGGTCTGAGGTTTGGTGGAGACAGTGGCAGTCTAGAGATGCACTCTGAGGAGGCGGTCTAAGAACAGGATCACCCTTTTGGTCTGAGGATTTAGTAGAAGTACAAGGTCTCTCTAGTGGCTGGCTGCACTGTTTCTCTGATCTCTCAGCTTTCACCCCTAATATCTGACTCCAGGTTTTTAATTAGAACAATTAGAATTTGTGCCATACTACCTAGTAAAACAATTATGTAACATTGCATATACCAATTTATCATATTTAATGACATTTGCTATTAATGAGAATGAAATAATTAATGACAGCCCATAAAACAATGTAGTTTAGGATCACAACTCTATTACATAAGGAACACCAGAAATAACAGATATGCCATGTAATCCTAGCACTTAACGTACAACACAAACTAAAGTTTCAGTGGTGCTGCAGTGAGGCTGATTATCACCTTGGAGTGACTGGAGAAATGACTGAGTTCAGCTCCCCAAACTGACTTAGGGGCTGGTCAATCATGTACAGTCATTCATTGATTTGGGTATCAATTTCATGGATGTGTCCAGTTAGTTCTAAGTTATGCATTCAATTGTTGTTTTCATGCATATTATATTGTATTTACATCACTTTTTTTTTTTTTGGTGTTTTGAAACCAGGTTTCTCTGTAGCTTGGGGCCTGCCCTGGAACTAGCACTTGTAGACCAGGCTGGCCTTGAACTCACAGAGATCCACCTGCCTCTGCCTCCCGAGTGCTGGGATTAAAAGTGCGCACCACCACCGCCCAGCTACATTACTTTTTTATGTCTGTTTTCAAAACCCAAAACCAGGGCAACAATCTTTTCAAAATTACTTTTTTATGATTTATGAGTTTATTTTTATGAGAGTCTTAGAAATATTTGAAAGTGCTGAAGATGTGGCTCAGCGGTTAAGAGCACTTGCACTTATAGAGGACCTGGGTTTGATTCCCAGTACCAGTGGTGGCTCAGAACCATCTATAACTCCTGATCCAGGGGATCAGATGCCCTCTTTTAATTTTTGCCATTAACAGGCACATATGTAGTGCACAGATATAATGTAAGCAATACTCATGGACAAAATCAATAAACTTAAAGACTTACTTAAACATTGTTTAAAATGTATCTGTCTAGAAAAGGCTAAGAAACATACTTTCAATGTACTCTTCCATTTGATGGTATTACAGCAGTACTTTAACATTTACAGTTTCAAACTTGGATTCTGAAATTCGCACTACTCCTAAATTTAGTGCACATACCTCTCCTGTTTCCTTACTTCTTGAATGATGAAGGGATGCTCAAGCTGGCATCACATAAATCAAAACTGAATGATGAGTCCAGTACTTCAGTGGTAACATTTCCAAAAGTTCTATCACTAGACGCCTTCTTTTCTAGCTCTTTTTTCCCAGGAAAACACAACACATTTTTATGGCATGTGTGTATATGTCTATGTATACATCTGTGTGTGTGTGTGCACATACATGTCTGTGTGTGTGTGCATATGCACATGGAGAGCAGAAGTCAAAGGTGATGTCTGCCTTATTTTTTGAGATGAAGTCACTCACTGATCCTAGAGCTCATTTATTCAACTAGGGTACATGGCCAGCAAGCTCTAGAATCCTGCTTCCACCTCCCTGAAGCTAGGATTACATGCACACGCAATGCCTGGCTTTTAATGTAGGTTCTGGAGCTCTAACTCAGGTCTTCATTTTTGCATGACAAGCACTTTATCAACTGAGCCAGCTCCCCAGCCCCTCAATACTCTTTTCATAGCTTCAGCTATTTTCCGAGTGCTATTATAATTTGCCTAAATCCTTCTCTGAGCTCTGGATAAATATTCAGAATCCAGTTGGAAACTTCATGGGTTAAGAGGCAGTGGTAGGTTGTCCTCTAGAAGTCATGCCCTTGCTACCCACAGGCAAAGCTATATTTACTAGACCAGTAATGAAGCCCACCTACTAAAGAGGCCTTAAGTCCAACTTGGTTACTCTTGAGTCTATCTTGTCCGTCACTGCTGTGCTCCATAGGCTTTAAAGCAGAAAAGACATTTCTTTGTTGACACTCCAACTTGGTTAAGAGTAATCTCACAAGCTCCCACCTCTAGATGAAAAACTACAGGCAACTAAAGTCTTCCAAGAGAGGGACAATAAGTCTTTTTCAAGGACAAGCCCCATGATAGGTTATCCAATCCCAAGTGATCACTCCTAAACATACACATAAGAGTACCACTAAAGGGACTGAGAACATTGCATTTATACATACAGACAGACATACATACAGCAACAAGAAGAGGTTATGAATTTGAGAGGAAGTGGAAGGATGTAGGGAGAGGTGGAAACAGGAGAGGGTGAGGTGGGAAGGGGAAAGAATATGATGAAAATTATGTTTTGTTTTGTTTAAAAAAAAAAGCACTGCCAATAGAAGGACAAATGGAAAAATCAAAGCGAGAATGGGTCAACAGAAGTGGGAAACATGACCATATATATAAGTAAAGTCTTCTGGAAAACCGCTTCTAAGAAAGGCAAACACATGTACATTACTAGCCTACTAAGCCTGAGAGGTGGTAAAAGAAAACTAGGGAATGAGAATTCATATACTATTGTGTATGTAAGCCAATTATACTCTATGGTAAAGCAAACCATAAAGCACAAACAGAAAAATATAACTGACCATGCTTTTAATAACAAGGAAAAGAAGATAAAGGTGGTCACCCATATAATAACCTGAACGTAATAGTATCACAAAAATAATGGAGTCATATGGTAAAATGATTAATCATTAATGTGCAATAAATTTGAGGACTGGTGGGAAAAGTTTATGCTATTGCTATCACCAAAGAAAAGACTAGTTATAAATTAAGCTAAAACAGAAGAAATGTATGTAAACTCACATACAGAGAGACACACACATACACACACACTTGTGTTCATACATATGTAAAAATGTACAACACACACATCAAAGTAGGAAAAGGAGAATAAATAATAAGTGTAAATTATATTGAAGACTCGTTTATTAACTGATCATAAGGCAATGAGCAGTTACACTAGAGCAATAAGACATAACCATCTAGACTCAGTGAACAATAGAAAACTATTCAGAGAAGAAAGACATTTCTCCTAGCTACCAATTCAGCAAAGACTGACTCCTAAGCTATGATGTCAAGCACATACATGTACTCACACACAAAGTAATGTTATTTTTAAAATAAATAGAGCCTGGTGGTGGTGGCGCACACCTTTAATCCCATCACTCGAGAGGCAGAGACAAGAGGATCTCTGTGAATTCAAGCCAGCCTGGTCTACAAAGTGAGTTCCAGGACAGACTCCAAAGCTACAGAGAAACCCTGTCTTGAAAACCCTAAGTAAGTAAGTAAATAAATAAATAAATGGAATAACCAGGGGCTGGAGAGATGGTTCGGCAGTTGAGAGAGAGCTCACTGCTCTTACCGAGGACTGAAGTATGGTTTCCAGCACCCCCATTAGGAGGTTCACTGCTGTGGGATAATGCTCTTGTACACCGTACAAATTTGTCACTCACATTAGTTTCATAAAACACTGATTGGCCAGTAGCCAGGCAGGAAGTATAGCTGGGGTGACCAGAGAATTCTGAGACAAGGAAAGGAAGAGAGATGCAGTCACCAGCCAGACGCAGTGGAAACAAGATGAGAATACCTTACTGAGAAAAGGTACCAAGCCACATGGCTAAACATAGATTAAAAATTATGGGTTAAGTTGTAAGACCTAGTTAGTAATAAGCCTGAGCTAATAGGCCAAACAGTTTATAATTAATAAGCCTCTGTGTATTTCTTTGGGACTGAATGGCTGTGGGACCAGATGAAACAGAAACTTCCCGTGTATAGCTCACAACCATCTGTAACTCCAGTTCCAAGGGTCTGTCAACTTCTTCTGATCTCTGGAGGATCCTACACACATATGATACACATATTTGCACTGAGGAGTACACACATACACACACACTTTTTAATCTATTAAATAAATAAATAGATAGATAACTAAATGCCCTTTGGATAAATACTTTAAAATCATTATGATTCCTCTGTAGCTAATTTTGGTCTCATTGGTATTAGTAATCAAACCCAAGTTCTTGTTAGGTTTTTTTGGTTTGTTTGTTTGTTTGAGACAGAGTCTCACTATATGGATCTAGCAGTCCTGAAAATCAATATGTAGACCTAGCTGGCCTCCAATTCACAAAGATCCACCTGCTTCTATCTTGTTAGTGCTGGAAGTAAATAAGAATAGATGCACCAATGATTGGCTTTCAACTTTGAGTTTACACATGCCAGACAAGAGCCCTGTCACTGATCTATATACCCCAAGCCCTGTAACTATTTTCTTAACTCAAATATCCCTCCATAAATACACCCCATTATTCTCACTGCACGTCAGTTTCAGATCAGCCACATAATGTCTTCTTCTAGGCAGCTGGCAAGCTCTAGGGCGACAGATTCTGAATCAGCAGTCTTGAGGCCTAAGAACTCTGGTTTACAGGGATCCTGATATATATATATAGCCAGCTTTAAGCAGTATAGCTCTAGAGACTATCTTCAGTTCTACTCTTTGAAACTTTAACTTTAGAAAAAACTGATTATTGTATTTAAAAGAGAGCTTCATTTGTAAGCGCTAATCCAGAGAACATGTGGCTTCCAAATAAAAACTTAGCAACATTCCTTGAATTGTAGACCTTTAACATTATGGGATGTGACTATGTGGACAGTTAATAGCCACAGGCACTATGAATTTGTTCTTCCTATAGGGCAAGGGCTAGTTCTAATCTCCATCAGCTATCAGGCAAGTATCCAAATATCCGTTTTGCCTATTAAGATGAAATCAGGCAGACTACAAAACTACTTTAAGGTTATTCAGCTAATAAGTACCAAAACTATAAATTAAATCCAGACCTCAATGTTTTGAAAGCCTCTAATTTCTATAATGCCTCTTATAACACTGAAACTTCCACCCTCTAGAACATAAATATTTAAGATAATCCCTCTAGCCCTCCAATCTCATCATGTTACCTTGTTCATCTACCTAAATCAAACTGTCCTTTAATTTTCGATCTAGTAACTTCACTGTACTTTAACCTCTTTGGAAATTGCTCTATGTACCTCAACTGTTACTAAATTTTTCCCAAAGGGCAAGACTTCCTCATAAATTTCTACAGATAAAGTCCTTCATTCTCTCCTCCTATTCAGGGTGGGTAAAGTGTTTTAACAAATTCCTTTGGTCCCCATTGCTACTCCAGTTATCTTCCACAGTCATGAAAATGCTTTTCGTCAGTGTAAACCCATGCCATTCATTCATTTAGCAGTGTCTCGTGAGTGTCACACATACAATAAGTAGGAATACAGCTAAGCAGTAGATATATGCAGTAAAAAGGAAAGAAGAGCTTCCTGCCTTTAAGAAATTCAAAAGGTTATTCCAAATATATATTGCAAATGGAATGATACGGAAAAACACAGCTTCTATAAGAGCATATCACAGAAAGAACTCATTAACCTGAGAAATATAAAACTGTCATTTAAGCTAGGACTTAAAGGATGGATAAGAGTTCACTAAGATCAAAATAGAGCTTTCTAGAAAACAGGAAAAAAATATGTAGACCCATCCTAGGCAGCAAATAACATGACAAAGTCTAAGAAACCAAAACATAGTCAAGTGTGGTGGCTCTTACCCACAATCCCAGCATTCCTGAAACACAAGCAGGGGAATTATGAGTTGGAGGCTAGCCTGCAATAGTATAGCAAGATGCTAGCTATCTCAACCACTCCTCCAAAATCCCGTATTGTTGAAGAAAACTGCCCAAAATTTAAAGTTGATGAAGAAAGGGAGATCCTTCAGGGGCTGCAACATAACCATAAGTTGTGGCTCTCTTTGGTAGAGAGAAGTGCTAGGGATTGAACCAGTGGGTTCAAACATGCTAAGCACCAGCTCCATACTGGTGCTTTTAATGAATTCAATGTCAGTCACTCCTTTTTTATATCCTTGACACTTTTTTAAGAAAACATCCATGATGGAGCTAGAAAACATCATTTTGAGTGACATAACCCAGATCCAGAAAGACAATTATCACATGTACTCACTCATAAGTGGTTTTT
>LOEQ01001117.1:103664-113729 GCA_001685075.1 Bramus lutescens | reverse complement strand
GGGAGAAGAGACCGGCCAAACCTCGCGAGAACTGTCCAGAGACAGTTCCACAGGAATGCAACCTTGGGTTAGGGCCATGTTGAGTGTGGCCGAAAGGTGAATGCGAGATAAGCCGAGGCAAGGAAACGCGAGGAAGCCATCTTTGGTGTGGCGCGGCGGGAGCTCGTCAGGACTCGGGAGGAGCCAAAGTCTATCCGCAGAGGAGCCCACCCCCTTCCCTTTGATGCTAATTGGGCCTTCTGGCTGAGCTTTTCACCCCGGGCGAAAACACGCTGAGAACTTGACTAGGGTGAACTGGGAAATCGGGAACCCGCAGCTTCCTGAGAGTTGATGATGCTTCAGCGATTGTCCAAATAAATCGTCACTCTAGTCAGTTCAGAGTCACCGCAGCTTTGCGGCTGCTTGCTGCTGTCACGGTGGCCGTCTCATTGGCCAAGGCTTACGGTTCTGTTTAGCGTGCACGCGGATGGCATAAGATTCCAAAGCAAGCAAAACTACGTTTCCTTTCCATTCGGTATTGTGGTTTGAGAAATCTTCTGGGGTCAACGTGTTTCTCTTAGCTTTGTCTTTTTCCAATCTCTGCATGGTGAATTCTACCATCTCCCAAGACCTTAAAGGACACCTCTTCGGCGAATAATGCCACCTTCCGTTAGGTGCTCACTGCTCATAAGCTCTTGTTACTTTCCTTCACCTCCTAGACTCCGATAGCTACTTTGCCTAGAAATTATTTCTCATCTAAAGTGCTACGATTGTCTTAAAGGCACCTTTTTCTATATATACCCAGTAGGGCCTAGCACAGTATTAGAACGTTGTAGGTGTTCAATAAGTGTTTGTTAAATGGACCACACCAATAATAGCAGAAGGCAAAAACTGAGCCTCTCTGCAGGGAAGCCATGTCTCAACAGGAACTGTGTGAATGTACAAAAGTCCTGCATACGTGTAAATGTATGCCCCTCTGCAAAGAATAAGAAATGTGGCAAGAAAAACATTTGATAAGTGAAACTGGGCAAGTGAAATGGATTAGTAAGTAAAGAGACTTGTCATCAACCTTGACAAACCTGAGGGCCATCCCTGAACCCCGAATGGTGAACCACGATAGCAGATTCCCTGACCTTCACAGGAGAGCCATAGCGTGTGCAGGTGCACAAGAATACATGCATGCGAATATACATACATGCGTACATACATACATACATACAATAAAAAGAAAAGTGAGATTTAGCTTTTCCCCTACCTAGTTATTTTATAGACTATATCGGATCACCTTATTAAGTAACTATACTCACTTTTTTTAAAGGAAGAAATGGGTTCTGAAACACTATTTGACCAATATTACAGCATCAATAACAGGTTTAGAATCTCCTTTATTCCAAAGATTACTATACTTTTCCACCTCCCAACAGAAAGGAAAAAGGATTTCTGTTTGTGTCAGCAACATTGCCCCTCTGCTATCAACCTATACTCTTCACCAGTCCCCTTTCTCCCTCTGTTCGTTCGTTCTCTCTCTCTCTCTCTCTCTCTCTCTCTCTCTGACAAAGCCTTGCTGGATTTGGCTTTCAAGTACATCGAAGTCTATACCTTTTCCTCCCAGTTTCAGGAAAGCAGTTAGTCTCATTCCTAACGATTAAACAAATGATTAAAGCGGTACTTCCAGAGGTTGTCCATGCCCTGCCTCTACCAGCCAAGGTAAGACTAGTGAAAACTCCTCTGTCTCCACTTTTGTTGTGAGTGTAGGTGGGATGCTACACCCACTTGGCTTTTGGGGATCTGAACACCAATCCTTAGGCTAGTACATTAAGTGCATTACCCTCTGGGCCATCTCATTAGCCAATAACTAGCATTTTTGATCATGTATTATGTCAAATAACATCTTATCTTCTTTTCATGTGTTACTTATTTTAATTCTTGTACAACCTTAATGAGCCACACCCCTAAAGAAAACTGGCTCTCCCTTCTCCAGAAGTCATCACCTGTCAATAGCTCCTCATTTAGGGGGAAGAGGCTCTTGGATGTCTCCCCCCTACATGCTAGAATATTATTAGTGGCTAGTGGTTCTCAACCTTGCTAATGCTGTGACCCGTTAGTACACGTCTTCATATTGTGGTGACATGATAGAGGTTTGTCAAGGGGGTTGCAACTCACAGGTTGAGAACCGCTGGTCTAGGTAATTTAATGTCTTTTTATGTCTAATTTTCCACCTCTGAATAGTGGAAATTGTAGTGTATCTATTTAGGGTTGTACAAGGGGACCCAGGATTCAATTCCTAGAACCCATATGATAGCTCACAACCATCTGTAACTCCAGTTCCAGGGAATCTGATGCCCTCTTCTGACTTCTGTGACACACACACATGCCCCATGCATGTGTACACAAATGTAATAAATATTAAAAAAGAAAAAAAGAGCCAATATCCTTCCTAAATCTGACAAAGGAGAAAGTAGGAAAGATGCTTGGAAATTGAACTTATACACACTTGAAAGAATTTCCTGGGGCTGGAGAGATGGCTCAGAGGGTAAGAGCACTGATTGCTCTTCCAGAGGTCCTGAGTTCAATTCCCAGCAACCACATGGTGGCTCACAACCATCTAAAATGAGATCTGGTGCCCCAATTCTGGAGTGCAGTCATACATGCAGCCAGGATACTATATACATAATAAATAAAATCTAGAAAAAAATTTCCTGAATAGGACCACATTGTTCAGGTATTAAGACCAACAAATGATAAACAGGACCTCAAGAAACACCGAGACTGGAGAAACGGCTGAACGGTTAAGAGCACTACTTGTTCTTCCAGAGGATCCTGGTTCAATTCCCAGAACCTGTGTAGTGGCTCATGATCCATAACTCCAGATCCAAGTTTCTGACGCCCTCTCCTGGCCTCTGTGGGCACTGCCTGCTTGTGCACAGACCTACTACAAGCAAAACTCCCATACATATAGAATAAAGCAGAAAAAGAAATTAAAGGACACCATCATTTGCATGGCCATCTACAGAAGAGGAAAGGAAATAATTACCAGCTAAATCTGATATAAAGTTAATGCCTAGAATATACAAACAACTAAAAAAAAACTACACATCACGAAAGCAGACAACCCAATCTAAGAAAATGAAACATGAAACTAAGAAAGTTTTCAAAAGATTAAAAACAAATGGCTAGAAAATATTTTGGTTTTTTTTAATGTTCAACATATTTTGCCATCAGAGAAATGCAAATTCGGGATTTTATCTTTACTCCAGTAGAATAGCTATGATGGAAAAAATGCTGATGTGGATGGGGGATAGCACTTATTCACTGCTGGTAGAAGTGCGAATTGGTACAACCACTGGGAAATGGATGTGGAGGGCCCTCAGAAAGTTAGAAAGAGATACACCACTTGACCCAGCTGTCTTATTCTCAGGCACATATTCAGATGATTCTGTGTTCTATGACAGAGATACTTGCTTATCTGTGTCCAATGCTGGTATGCTCACAACAGCGGGGATTGTAAACAACCTAGATGCCCATCAGCATTTCAATGGATAATAAAAACGTGGTATATTTACACAATGGAATAATGTTCAGCTGTCAAAAATGAAATTATGAAATTTGCAGGTAATCGAATGAAGCTATAAACAATCATTCTGAGTGAAATAACTCAAACCCCGAAAAAAAATTACATGTTTTCTCTTTGTGGATACTATTTTAGATTTTTAGATTTGTGCATTTCATTTGGAATACTCACAGAGGTCAAAAAACTAGTAAGGGAGGTGGGAGTTTCCATGAGATGGGAAATAGAAGGCAGGGGTATAAGGGAGAGGAAGGGGAATGAGACAGGAAGGGTTAGATGGGTGGAGTGTGAGAGGGCAGAGTGAAGGTGGAGAAGTAGCTAGTACTAAAAAACCTTTGAGGAAAGACGTATGGAAGCCCACTATTGTGGGAACCTCAAAAAGCCTATGTGTACATATATATTTTTGAAACTTTTTAGAGTTATCCTATGATAGTAACAACACCCCTACCAGACACCACAGGTGAACAAATAAAAAGCCCAGTGCCAGGAGCAGGTTACCTACTCGGGGTTTATTTGACAGTAGTGTCCCATAGACCCCCAAACATTACAAACTATTGTCATTGATCTTGGTGATCCTCCAGGATGTTACATGAAGACCCACTACTGAAGGCAGTACGTGGTTGAATCACAGAACACGGAGAAATCAGGTAGGAGCTGACATGAACGCTTCAGCTCTACTGACTAGCTTTCACAATGCTGGAAGGTTCAATGCACACCCCTGGAGGAGAAACATCATCACCATCTTAGCCAGCTGTAAACCTGGTAAGCTACAAGAATGACCAGCTTAGCAAGATATGCCCACCGGGGCAATAGAGACACAAATGTCAAGGGAGTAACCAACAACTTTCTGATTGGCCTTAAGGCTTGCTCCATAAGATGGAACCTATGCTTAGCATTGTTACTGAGGCCAAGAACCTGAAGCTCTATAGGTCATAGGGCATAGGGGAGAGACTACTGTTACTCTGCTAAATGGACATAGCGCTAAGCTGATTGATTCTTAATGACATATTGCTATACCAACAGATTAGTGTATCTCTCAGCCTTCATCAGAGAACCTTCTTTTAGCAGTAGATGGTGATTAACACAGACCCACCACTGGTCAAGAGGCAGAGGATAAGAAACTGCAGAATGTGCATCCCTAAATGAGACATGTATGCCACACTCCCTCCTTCTAAGGTTAAGAGATCACCCCAGAAGATGAGATGGAAAGATTGTAGGAACCAAACATGGCAACTATAAGAAAACAGTGCTTTGCACACTTGAACTCACAGCAGTTGTGACAACAGGCACAAGACCTACAGAGGTGTGAGTCTCACAAAAATCAAGCATGGAGGTGGGAAGGTGGGCATGAAGTCCCACCCCCAGCTAAGGAACTATTGACAATTAATAGCTTATGGGAGAGAAACAGTCAATTTTCTTTGAGTGTATGACCCTGGAAAGTCAACCATGCTCCAGTAGATGGCCCTACACCCAAGAATATATGTGCAACACAAAATGAACACAGTAGGTTGTGGTGTTTTGTTTTGTTTTGTTTTTTTCCTGAGACAGGGTTTTCCTGTGTAACAGTCCTGGCTGTCCTGGAACTCACTTTGTAGACCAGGCTGACCTCAAACTTAAAGATCCACCTGCCTCTGCCTGCCAAGTGCTGAGATTAAAGGCATAAGCCACCACTGCCTGGCTATATTTTGCTTGTATGTGAATATGTGTATAAAATACCTTTAAAGGGGTACAGAAAAGTGTTAACGCCGGCTAAGTGTAAGGAAGCCAGTGGTCAGGGCTAAGAGGAAGACTTAGCAGCCATTCTCCTTTGAACTTTTTATTTTATTTTTTAGGTATAATCATTTTATTTTGTACGTATTTTGCCAGCATGTATGTCTGTGTGTGTTTGGTGTCTGTCAAGGTCAAAAGAGAGCACCAGATCGTTAGAAGTGGAGTTATCAATAGTTGTGAATCACCATTTGGGTGCTGGAAACTGAACCCAAGTCCTCTGCAAGAGCAGCAAGTGCTCTTAACTGCTGAGCCATCTCTCCAACCTCTCCTTGGTACTTTTGAATTTAAGCTGTGTGTGTAGTCAGATTTTTCTTTGGGCCACCAACTCACAAGTAACAACACGGAGACTTAATATTAATTATGAAAGCTCAGCTTTAACTTAGGTTTGTCCCACTAGCTCTTATAACTTAAATTAACCCACTTATATTAATCTATGTTTCACCTCATGGCATTTTACCTTTCTTTCCCATTCTGTGTGTCCAACTCGTTTGGAGTCTCCCATCTAGATCCATTTCCTCTTTCTTTCTTCCTGGAAATCCCACTTATACCTCCTGCCTACCTACTTTCTGTTCAGCTTTTTATTACACCGATCAACAAATACATTATCACCCAATGTACAAATATCCCACAATATATGTGAGTATATAACATATTGAAGAAGTAAAAAAAAATTAAAAAGAAATTAAAAATGAGTATGTTTCTTTAAAAAGCCAATCCAGGGAAGGGCCAGTGAGATGTACTCAAGGAGTAAAGATACACCTGAGTTCAATCCCTGGATCCCACATGGTAGAAAAAAAGAACCAACTCCCTTGGGTTGTCCTCTGACCTCCACATGTGTGCCAAGGAACACATGCATTCACAAACATATACATGTGCACACATACAATAAACAAACAAACAAAAAGTTGTTTTTGAAAGAACCCAAGGAAACCAGGCATGGTAGTTCATTACTGTAAACCTAGTACCCAGGATATAGAGGCAGGAGAAACCTGGCAAGTTTTGAGGCAGACTTATGGTCTACATAGCAAGTTCCAGGCCAGCCAGGGTTGCAATGCAATACACTGTCTTTTCAAAAATCTAGAGAAAGAAAAAGAAACTTGAAGAAAAACCTTGACTCTAAACATTTCCCCAGCCAGGGGTAAACACAATAACTCTCCAGTTGTACCAAGCAGGTACTAGTGTTTTTGTACTTCAGGGAATGATGGTTTATGCTTGTCATCCCAGCACTTGGTAAGTAGAGCAGGGTGGATCAAGAGTTCAAGGTCAGTGTGCATTACCTGAGACAAGCAAATGTACTGGGGATGTGGCTCAGTGACAGAGTGTTTGCCTAGCATACACAGGTCCTAGGTCCAATCCTCAGTACCCACAAAAACAAACAAAAAAAATTTCTTTGAGTTCCTTCTAATGATCCCCAGCTTTCTCCATCCCTTGCTTTCTTCCCAAGGCACAGCAGAAATTAAAATCAGAAATCTATAGCTAGGGAGATAGTCTGGAAAGAAAAATTAACTAATTAATTAAAAAGGCAGATCACCCCCTTCTTCTTAGGAGACAACATGACTTCAGAAAATGCTGACTGGGTAAGACAGTAGACTTTTGATTGAAATGTTGATTAATCTTTTAACCTAATGAGTTAACAGTTGAAAACTAATATGATATAAGATTTTCTACTTCAGGCAGATGTGGCTTAGCAATTAAGAGAGCATATTGGTTTTTCTAGGGGACTTCAGTTCAGGTCCCAGCACCCACACAAGGTGAGTTATACACCTATAAGTCCAGCACCAGGAATCTGAGGCCCTCTTGCAGCCTCTGTAGGGAAACCTCACACAGATGCACATGCTCACACAACTTTGTTCTGAAAGACTTTCTATTAACTAAAATTGATCAGAAAAGCCATAGAACCTGCTAGAGTCATTCAGGAGAGACTGTTCTCCCTCAGGGAAGAAACCTAGAAGGGTATGCTGAGAAAAGAAAAGAATATAAAAGAGAAGAAATGAAAAGAAAAGAAGAAAAGAGAAAAGGGCTTTTACTATTATATTCCTGAGACTTATTCAGAATACAAGAATAAGTGTCTACCAAAGAAAGAACCAAAACAGGTGAGCCAGCTGATTGATGAAAGAGACAGGAGTGCAGAAAGTCAGCTAAATAATAGAATCTCAAATAACATCTCACAGGACAAGAATGGAGGGAGAGGATGGTGTGGTGGTTTGAATGAGAATGATCTCAATAGGCTTGTATGTTTAAATGCTTGGGCCCCAGTTAGTGGAAGTGTTTGGGAAGGATTAGGAGGTGTGGCCTTGTTGGAATACCTATAGACAAGAGGTGTGTCACTGGGAGTGGGTTCTGAAGTTTGAGAAACCAATGCCAGGTGCAGTCTATCTATCTATCTACCTATCTATCTACCTACGATAGATAGATAGATAGATAGATAGATAGATACTATCTATATGCCTGCCTACCTGTCACTATGCTTCCTGTTTCGATGATAATGAACTAACCCTCTGAAACTGCAAACAAGCTCCCAATTAAATGCTTTATTTTATGGTAATTGCCTTGGTCATGGTGTCTCTTCACAGCAACTGAACAGTGAGTAGAGCAGGTGGAAAAGAGAAAAGGTTTTGGCACAGATGGCCCACTTTAAGAGTGGCAATAAAAAGAAACAGCAAGTAAAAAATTGAAGATCAGCAGCTACAGTGAAAAACACCTAAAATTGCAAAAACACTAATTGCAAAATTTGGCAAGATTTTATTATTAGCAATCAGAGAAACTAAAACTGTAATAAGTGGCTGGCAGAATGGCACAGAGCCTAGTAACCTGAGTTCAATTCCTGGGTCCCACACAATGGATAGGGAGATCTGACCCCCATGAATTGTCCTCTGATCTGCACAGGTGTGATTTTGTGGACACAGACACACACATACAATAAATATTTAGAAATTAAACAAGCTCATACTCACTGAATTGCCAAAAATGAAAAAACCCTCTGATAACACCACACATTGGCAGAGACAAGGAGGATTTTACTCACTTTGGATCAATGTGTCACTTTGTGTGACTCTGGAGATCATTTTGGAGGTATGAGGTAAAGTTGACTCCCTGATTCTGATTCAACAGAATGGTCTATAATCTCCAGCTCTTTGTCACTGGACCCTAACAAGATAAGGAGCTTATTCAAGGAGGGAAATCAGCTCCATCACTAAATCAGCTACATTCACTGTTCAAGCAAGCTGATTCCTCCCCCCTCACCTTCATGAAGGAAATCATGTGTTGGCTTATATTCTGACATATGTTCCTTATGTTGGTGCAATTTTGAATTAAATAGTTCACAGTTATAAGGAAATCACCAAGTTTCATAAGGAGGCAAGTGTAAAATTTTTTAATCATTAATAATTGCAAGAAGTAGAAGCACTATATCCATCAACAGAGGAATAAATAAGTAAGCCAAAGAATGTCCATGCAATGAAACGCCAAGCAACAGAGCTAATAATTGGAAGGGTAAATTTCACAAATATAATTTTAAGAAATCAAAATAATTAATTCTAGCACTCTGGAAACTGGAACAGAACTGTCATAAACTTGAGGCCAGCCTGGGTTACAGAGTAACACTCTGCTTCAAAGGAAAAACAAACAAACAAACAACAGATTTCAGGATACATATGGAATAAAGCCATTTCCATAAAGCTTCAAAATGTAGACAGTAGGGGGCTGGAGACTTGGCTCAGCAGTAAAGAGAGCTTGTTGCTCTTCCAGAGGACTCAGGTTCAATTCCCAGCACCCACATGGTAGCTCCCAACTGTTGTAACTCCAGTCCCAGCAATCTGACAAACTCACACAGACCAACATGCAGGCAAAACACCAATGCACACAAAAGAAAAGAGAGTTTTTGTAAAAATGTAGACAATACTGGTACAGGTAATTTAGGAATATGCATAAACATAGTAAGTTTTTCCCTTAGTTTTTGGGACAGTCTCCTGTATTCCAGGTGGGCTGTAAATGCACAATGTGACTCAGACTGACTTTGAACTTCTGATACTTCTGCCTCTGCCTCCTGAGGCTTAATCACAGGCATGAGTCACTGTACTTTAAGAGTAAAATATTTTTAAATGCTAATGAGTAAGGAAAGACTGAATTCAAAAAAGTGGGAACCTCTAAGGTAGTAGAAGGGAAATTAATACAAGTGTGAACACAGTTCAGGCTGATGACTGAGCCTCGTACAAGCACACTACCAAATAAGCTGCATCCGCCAATCCTCAACTGCATGGATAATGTTTTCTTCAACTAGGGATAAATACACAAAAGCCTTGGTTTTTGTTTTTGTTTTGACAGCTTCTTAGTTTCTAAACTATTAAATTATATATTAAAAATGAATAAAAAGATTTTTAGAGACAGCATCTCGTACTGTAGCCCAGGGTGTCCTACAATTCACTGTGCAGTCCAGGTTGGTCTTTAACTTGTAGTAACTTTCTTGCCCTAGCCTCCCAAGGGTTGGTATTACAGCCAGGCATGAGCCACTCTGAAGGTGTTCACTGCAACCTTTCAGGAGGGTGTGGTCTATCATACCATATTGTGATAGAAGCAATCCACAGGGTCTCATCCTCTGTGAAAACAAAAGAAGAAAGTCTTTTCCAAAGCATGATATCCTTAGATCCAAATTCTGAAGCCAAGGTCTTTTTAAAATATCTATCGTGGATTAGTTCAGCAGCATTTATAACCAAGTATCTTTTAGCAGCTGTTGCTCCTTCCTCAGCATT
>LOEQ01001117.1:26675-48409 GCA_001685075.1 Bramus lutescens | reverse complement strand
TCACGTGGGCGGGACAGGCGACATTCTGCAGTTGGCTGCTGGGGATAGCAGACTAGTGCTGTGGAGCAGGAGGAACAGTCTTGTCGCCGCTCATCCTGACTGTCCCGTGATTTATAACTTGACTGGAATTTGTAAGTAAACAAAACGAAATCACAACTTTAACATGTTTTAGAGTCTGAATTGCTATTTTCTCCTCTCAAAAGGTCTTTGAGAAAGGATCCCTCCCCACCCCCACCTCCCTACGGCGCAAACAGAAATCGAGGTAGGTAGGTTGGGATGGGTATATAATTTCCGGGAGTGTGCAGAAAGTATACCTGGAATCTTTCAAGCATAAAACGAAACAAAGTGAGAGTAGATTTTTGGTAGGAACTTCAGATGAGAAGTAGAACTACTTCTAAGTTTTGAAATGTAAAGGCGAATTCTTACTGTAAGTGTCCGTTTCTCTTTTATCTCTGCATACCAGGGTCCTAGTAGTCATTCTAGTCCTTAAAAGATAGAACATTTGCGTTTTTCACTTACTAATAGTGCTGACAGGGACAAACTTTGAAGTTTTTTTGTTTTGTTTTTAGTGACAGGGTTTCTCTGTGTAGCCTGGCCTCGAACTCATGGAGAGAGGGATCCGCCTGCCTCTTCTTCGCTAGTGCTGGGATTAAAAGGGTGCTCCACCACTGCCCGGCCAACATTGAAATTTTAATAAGACCTATAATTATTTTGCTTGCTTTTTTATGTACTCAGCTGTGTTTCATACCCATTTTTTAAAAACTCATCCTCAGCCGGGCGGTGGTGGCGCACGCCTTTAATCCCAGAGGCAGGCGGATATCCATGAGTTCTAGGCCAGCTTGGTCTACGAGATGCTAGTTCCAAGACAGGCTCCAAAGCTACAGAGAAACTGTCACGAAAAACCAAAACCAAACAAACAAACAAATTCATTCTCTTTCTTTAAACAAAATCTGTAGTGCTCTGTATTGTCAGATTTTATGCTTATTTTCATCTATCCAGAGATGAGTTAACTTTTCTAATTAAGTATGCCGATTTTGTTTGTGTTCCTGTCTTTTTTTTTTTCTCCCCAAGACAGGGTTTCTGTTTGGAGTCCTGACTGGCCTCTTGCCTCTGGAATGCTGGTATTAAAAGTGTGTCTAACCACACCCAAAGTGCCTGTCCTTATGTTTTAAAAATAGTTCATTTAAATATATGAAAGTTTTTGTTTTTAAAGACTACCACAGGGTCCCAGAACTACTAGTTTTAAATTTTCTGGGAAGCTTTTAGGATTGGGATAGTTTAAACCAAACAACATGATATTTATTATTTTGAGGCTCTTTCTTAAGTAATGTTGTTTATTGATCTAGATGCAGAGTCCACAACTAGATAACCAAGTTCCCTGCGGTTATCATGTGACCTTGGCTGACTCATGTAAGCTTTTTCTTTTTTTTAATCAAGTTTCCCTCCTAATATAGAGATTACCACACTGAGAGCTTCTGTAATAAACAAATACCCAGAATTTAGATGGTTACTTGAGAAATAGTAGGATTTTTTTGTTTGTTTGTTTTTTGGGGGGGTTCATTTATTTTCTTGAGGCAGGATCTCTGTATTATATAGCCCTGGCCTACCTGAACCCCTCTATTATTAGACCATTTAGCCTAGAATCGGAATCCACCAGACTCTGCCTCCCAGGTGCTGGGATTAGAGTTGTAGCGTGCTTGACTGTGTCTCGATTGTGCTTGGTCGTACATTTTGTGCAGTAAGACAAGCATTGTCAATAGCATGTCCTGAACAATGGTTATGGTTATATACACGGACTTTGGAGTCATAGCCGATCAGACCTCCTGTTCTGTCCAGCTTCCATTGCTGGCCTGAGGATCTTAGGACTTTGGCAGATAACATTGTACTTCTGAGCCTATTTCCTTATTAGTAAAGTGGGGAGTTGTAGGGTTGTTTAGAATATCAAATGAAATTTAAGTACAGAAGGAGAAACAGCTATTCTTAATATTACTAATTGGGTTTCTCTGCTGTATACTAATATTACAGGAATTATAGTGCCTGATTTTGGTAATCCAAATAGAAATGAAGAAAGTTCATCTGTAATTAATTATTTCTACAGATCAAATTGAATTGCTTTTCTAAATTATTTTTTAAATTTATTTTGCATCCCAACCACAGTTTCCTCTCCCTTCTCTCCTCCCGTGCCTCCCCCCATGTATTGGTTTTTAGTTGCTTTGCAACTAAACTTGACAAAATCAAGTTTAAAATGTTAGTTTTGTCATCTGAAGGTATAGATAGCTCTGATAGAGCCACCTAGATTTACTTTATTCTGATGCACTAGAGAAAAGCAGCAGTACTTTATTTAGTGCAGTTTCCATGTAAAACCTACAGTTTCTGAGCCCTTTTTGTACCTTAGTAGTGCTCCATGCTGCTGTCTCATTTAGCTGGCGCACTGCCTTAGCCGCTTGGGTGGTGGTATCCCCTTTGTGGCTCAAAACGCCAGCAGCCTGAGGAGAGGATTCAAGTCAGCACAGGAGCCGGCATTCAGGCTCAGGCATCGGAGGGGATTGCTGATAGGCTCTGTGTTTGTGGGTGGCGGGTCATGTCTATAGACAGGAGTTATCCTAGGGTTGATTGACTTAACTTCTTTGCATAAAAGTTGCAGTCTGTATGCTTTTTAACTAGGTGGTCCACTGTTTAACATTTTATAGGGAAATACTAAGAATAGTAATGTCTCTAGTCACCTTTTGTTTTGTTAGTGGTGACTGTGAAAACAGTTTGTACTCAGGCATGTTACAGGTTATCTTTTGGAAATGAATGATAAACAGTATTTTATAATAAAGGGAGGTGATTGTTCTTTAAAGATGTATTCTTGAAATGTTAAACTTTATAGGACCTGACTTAGGATCCCAGTATGCAGGTAAAAAGTCAAATGTGGCCAGTGCTTGCCTATAACCTCAGCCTAGGTTAAGTGAGACACCCTGTTTCAAAGGATCACCTAGCAAACCTCTTAAATTTTGGCATGAGTTTTCTTAGGTTTTCAGAGATTCAGGGATAATGTGTCTTTGATTTTGTAGTTCTGACTAACTCCCATGAAATGCTAATAAATATCAGATAATAAGTTGAATATAGTAAGGAAATGGCCAGGAGGGGAGTGGTGGATCATGCCTTTTATCCCAGTATTCCAGAGGCAGAAGCAGACGGATTCTCTGTGAGTTTGAGGCCAACCTGGTCTACCGAATGAGTTCCAGGGCAGCTAGAACTGTTATATAGGACTGTTAGGCAGAGAAATGGAGTATTAGTGGTAAACTGGATGCAATGGCACAGCCTGTAATACCAACTGCTCAGGAAGTTGAAGGAGGAAGATTTTAAGTTCAAGGGCAGCCTGAGCAACATGATTTCGCCCTGTTTTTAAAGAGTAGTTATTGTCTTGATTGATGGTCACTTTGATGATGTCCAGTAGAAGTGGACATTCGGATCTGGTTTATGAAAAGCTTGTTGGAGGGACAGGGGCCAACTTTAAGAATCTCCTAATGGCTAAGTTAAAACAATGGGAACAGCAAAATGAATGCTGATAGTATGGAATTTAAACCCATAAAATCTGTATTCCTAAGTCCTTACTGATAACATCTTACTGAATAGGGAGTGACTGGAGAAGGGATCTCCAGTTCGCTCTGACAATTCAGTGAATAAACATAGCAGGTAAGAAGGAAGTAGGACGTCACCATTAAACAAGCAGTACCATAGTGATGGTTTCATGTAACATATGCCTGGGATACTAGCAAGTGAAAGGTAGAGAAGAGTCAGGGTATCTCTCCTAAGATAATTACTAACTGCTAAAGAAAGCAGTAACTTGACAGTGGAGATAGTGTGCAAACCTGAGGTTTGTATTCATTAAGACATAGGCATAATATGGCTGAGGACATGTTGTTTCTTCAGTTTTGGTTATTCTATGAACTTTTTGTTTTCCAAATCACAATAAAATGTTACACAAATTTAAACTGACAGACTTAATCCAACTATTCTTGCAGACTGTCAAGGTCACAAAAGACAAGGTAAAATTAAGAAACTTACATATTAGAGACTGAGGAGATAAAAACTAAATGTCATGTGGGTTCTGTTTTAAACATGAAGATTTTTTTCCAAGTTTTTGGAGAGATTTGCTGATACACCTTTCAGATAATCAGGTCCTTTAACATAAAACTGGTTGCTGGGGGAAACAAGCTAGGCCATCTAACAGCAAACTGTATTTATAGAGTTAGCTGCTTAGAGAAGGTGCCAGATAGGATGTAAAACCTTAATTTAGGAAGTTAATCCTATTGTTCACCATGCCTTGTGGGTATTACATGCTAGAAACCGCTTAGCAGTTTAGGGAAGATAGTAGGTAGAATATGTGGTGTGGGGTTCCTGGCTTGGAACCTAGAACAGAAAAAGAACATTAATGGGAAAACTGGTAAAATTTTAATGTGATTTTATTAATAGACTTATCAATGTTGAGTTTCTTGGTTTTAACAATTTCCCCTTACGTAAGAACATAAGATACTGAATGAAGCATGTAAGGAAATGGCATCGTTTCTGAAACTTTTCTGTAAGTTGGTAGTACCAGGTGTGGTCTACATAGCTAGTTCCAGGCCAGCCAGAGCTACATAGTGAGACCCTGTCTATAACCCCAGCCCTTTGAGTAGGAGGTATGGGATGGGGGAGAAACAGAAAGATTGCTGGCTACCAGCCTACCTTCCAGTTGAATGAGAGAAGACCGTGTCTCAAAGAATTAATACAGAGCAGGTTGTCTAGTGCACACCTTTAACCCCAGCATTGGGAGGTAGAGGCAGTTCAGGCAGATCTGAGTTTGAGGTCCAGCAAAGTTACATAAAGATACATAAGGATTTAAAAAACCAGATGTGAGTAAATAAGCTAGGCATGGTGGCACACACCTTTAATCCCAGCACTGGGGAGGCAGAGTTCAAGGCCAGCCTGGTCTGCAATGCGAGTTCAAGGACAGCCAGGGCTACACAAAGAAACCCTGTCTCAAAAAACAAAACTGAAATAAAACAAAGCAAAAAACAACAGCAAACAAGTGAGTAAATAATAAACTGTGGATAGAGCATCTGTAATCTTAGTAGTCAGAAGGCTGAGGAATGAGTTCAAGCTTAGTTATATAATAAGATTCCAGGAAAAAAAGTGTATGTGGAAGTTGAGGTAAAATTGGGGGTCATGATCTAGGCTCATTATAGATTTCAGGAACTCATGAGGCTGAGACACGAGAGGCACCAATTGAGGCCAGCCTGGGCTACTAGGGAGGGAGAATATCATTAAAACAAAAAATTGAGTCATTTATGCTGCCTAGTATTAGATTTCTTAGTAAACGTGGGGATTCTTTGTGCATTGCTCTTAGCCTATATGACTATCCTAAACCAGAAGTGTAAGAGTCATCAAAAATATTTAGAAGGAAGTGGGAAGTAGAAAAATTTTTTTTTGCACTCAGAAAAATATATTAACAAAAGTATATGTAATATCCGAACTGCTCCAAGGCATCTAGTTTCTATGTTAAAAACTTCCCTAAGGAGGTATTGGAGTGTTTCCCCTGTAGTTTAAACTTCCGGTTTTACACCACCTTTCAGGTACCCAAAACAACTTGTTTAAACACTTATTGCTGGTTAGTGAAGATAATACACCCAGGATATTGCAATAATAGACAGATACTAACAGACATAGATGCAACTACCTAGTACAAAAAAGGAAACAAGTTTGGCATTAGGTCAGGAAGCTGCATGTTAACTTTAAAGGTTTGGTTGTTGGTGTTTTAAACTGGAACTGCAGATAGAATTTGAGCAGTGAGTTTCATCAGGCAGGGCAGAGTAGATGCACCTGTGCCAATAAAGTCTGAAATAGTTCTGTATGCTCGTTCTCCCTACCCCCATAAGTATGCTTGCAACGTGCATGTGCACATGCATGCTTGCTTAGATGTTTGCGTGCGCACACCTGTTTACTTGTAGTTCTTGGAGTGAGAGAGAACATTTGCAGCTGTTTTCTAGCCTGGCATATTTTTCCAGTTGTCCACTGTTGTGAAGAGAAACATGTGCTCAGTAGTGAAAGTAAGCCTTATATATAAATCCTTACTAGCTCATCTAAATTCAGAGCTAGGTGTGGAATATGAAGCTCTTATCGTTGTATTTTGTCTGTAAATTTAGAGAAACTTAGCTGGGCGATGGAGGCACGTGCATTTAATCAGCAGGCAGTTCTGAGTTCAAGGCCAGCCTGGTCTACAGAGCAGGTTCCAGGACAGCCAGGACTATACAGAGAAATCCTACCTCAAAAAAAAGTGAAACTTTGGTTATACAAAAGGTAGACATAAAAATTATAGTTATTTACTAACCTTAGAAATAAGCACTGAACCATCTCTCCAGCCCCCCAAAGATTATTTTTTTAATTTTATGCATAATATATACTATCAATGGCAGATTTGGATTGGGATATGATGGCACACATCTTTAATCTCAGTTAATTTGAGGCCAGCCTGGTCTACATGGGGAACTCTAGGTCAATCAGGCTACACAGTGAGACCCTGTCTCAAAAACAAATAAGCAAGCAGACAAGTAAGTCAGGTTTATATTAGAAATGTAGCTCAGTTGATAGTGTTCACCTAGCACAAACAGACTATGGCCTCTATCCCTAGGGCCACATAAACCAGAAATGGTGGATATGCCTGTAATCTCACTACTCCTGAAGGCCACCATAGGAAGATAGGGTGGTGCTGGAGAGATAATTTAGTGGTTAAGAACACTGACTGTTTGTTCTAGAGGACCCGGGTTTGAGTCCTGACTCCCATGTAGCAGCTCACATGTCTGTAAATAGCTCTATGGGATTTGATACCCTTTTCTGGCCTCTGTGGGCAAACACCTATACACATAAATTTAAAAATATGTATCTTAAAATACAGGTAGTTATGGGGTTTCATACTGACATTTATTAATGAGAATGAAACAAGATCAGAATAGTTAAATTATTTAATTCATGTAAAGCTGTTACTGTTAATTGATGTACATGTTTCAGTGGATTTAAATAGAATCTTATTTGAGGGTATGTCAGGGAGGACATCCCTATTTGTACCCCTGGCTGCCTGGAACTTGCAGTCCCAGAGCTTCTGCCTAAGTGCTTGTATTCTCAAACAAGAAAAACAGATCTGCATTTGGTACAGTATTTGGGTTATTTGGAAGCTTTTTAAGCTTCAGTTTTGACCCACTGTGGGTTTTTTTTTTCCTGCCATTTGTTTGGTTTTTGGTGTTTTTGTTTGCTTGGTTTTTCTTTTGTTTGTGTTTTTTTGAGACAGGGTTTCTCTCTGTAACAGCCCTGACTGTCTGTCTTGTCCTGGAACTCACTTTGTAAACCAGGCTGGCTTCAAACTCAGTGTGTGCCACCATACCCAGCTGGCCACTGTGTTTGTGACCAGTCAGTTTGTTTGGAAATTAGACGTTGATAAAAGTCCTGTCACCTGTGGGTGGCTTTTTTTAAAAAAGCATATTTGAACGTCAGTGAGCTTTCAGCTGCAGCACTGATTCCTTCTGGAGTCAGGAAGATTTGTTTTCTAAGATTATTTTCTCTGTATGTATCTTAATTGACATTGGACCTCACATAAGGCAATTTTTTTTTAATTTTTGACCATATTTCTATGAAGATGTGCTTGGAATTTTGTAAGAAAAGCAAGAATATATACTCTCTGTGGGCCTCTTTTTGTTTGGGGGGCAGGGACTCATTGGGACTTCGTGACTGTCCTGACATTGGCATCCTCCTGCCTCTGCCTTTGACCACAGGGTCAGGTAGGGTCCTCAGTATCCCAGTATTTGACTCCTACTTTGTCTCTGAGCAGGGCCACTGTCTCTTTTCCTCAGTGTAGAAGGGTTGTTTTGCCTGTTTCTTCTCTTACTGCTATTGCTGATATTTTAAGTTATAAAATAATGAATAGAGGTACTATAAGCCATGAGAATTTATGATAGAGAGAGAATGTCATTGTTCTCCATCTAGTTACAAGAAGAAAAAAATACTAGATATTCATGCTTTTGAAACTGTTTAACTATAAAGTTTATGTAGAAATGTGTGTATTCATATTTTTTCTTGTACTTTTTTTCTAACTCAGCATTTTGAATTTCATCTGTGTTCGTATGTTCCATTCTGTGTTAGTACTGCAGTTTATTCATCTGTCTTATTCGTGGACATTTAGCTTTTAGTTTACTGTTACACTGGGCTACCATGGAGATTTTCTTTATGGCTTTGATAGTATCTATGAGGGTTTCTCATGAGTATATTCCTAAAGAGTCTGTGAGGTTACAGAAATGGATTTCTTTAGTTTATTGGTACTGGTAGATTAATTCCTAAGGTAGGGATTCAAGCTGTCCTTTAGGTTTTGCTTACTTCCCTAAGACTGGTAAGATGGTGCAGAGGGTAGAGGTGCATGTCATCAAGCCTGATGATAATCTCCTTGGAACTCACATCCCTGTCTTCTGACCTCCATGTGTTTGCGGAGGCATGTCTGTTCCTGTACACATACACAAAACAAATGAAATCCTTTTCATGAGGAATGAAATCACAAAAATCCAGCTCTCATGCTGTTTTTTGCTTTAGTGACAAAACAGCAGCAGCGAAGTTGATTATCACCAGGTATTGGATGTTTTCTCGTGCCCTTTTAGCACTACAAAGATTTAAGTGTGAGGGGTGAAGTATTAACAAGGAAGGCCTGAGATTCTTGGATTAACATGAATGGTGTGGCATTGGTCCTGAGGCTTTTAAGCAAATAGTGGTAGTGAAGTTGTCAATATTGGGGTCAGGTCTTTCCACGAGCATTTCTTGGCCTCTCTTCATTCCTAATCTATAATTGTAAGTATAAAGAATGAATGAAGAGACTGGTGATGGGCAGTGCTTGGAGATTTGGACCCCCTTTGGATTCTTGCTGTAGTACTCTGAAGGACCAGGGTGACTTGTCTGAACAGGTAACAGCGATGTTCTTATTCATGAATACTTTAGGAATGATGTTTGTTTGACACTGAAGTTGGAGGGATGAAGGTTGAGGAAAGGGTAGAGTTATTCTGAGCTCTGGAGCCTTCAGGGCTTTTTCTTGATTTGTGAGCATGGAAAAGTGGTTTTGCTTGGAGTACCTAGAGCCCCATTAGGTTTATTAGTCTCTCCTTCTGGCCAGTTTCATGGATATGAAATAGTTATTTTATTGTGTTTCTGGGCTTTGCTCTAAAAATCTAGAGTTCGCTTATCTTTTAAATGGTGAGTTATATAACTTCACTTTCATTGCTTTTATTTAATGAGCTTCAAGGTTATGGAGGGTTTGTTTATTATCTGTATTATAACTAGATACCTTGTTAAGAGGGCCATTGTAAACAGGTCAATGCAATCTGTTATTCCTGGTTTCACTCCCAAATATTTCCTTATAAATATTTTCAGAAACTTAGGACCTGAATGGCAGACTGGTACCTAGTTACCTGACCTCAAGAAGCACGTTACTGCATATATGCTGACTCTTGCCTCCTGTCAGAATGTGTCACTGCTTTTCACTTTGTTGTTATAAAATCCTCTAGTCTCTCAGAGAACGGCCAATAGTACCCCTGTTTTGAGACCTGTTATATTGTTTTCAGTGTCCCTATTCTCACATGATTGAGCCTCAGGGTTTATAAAAACTACTGGAGGATGGCAGGACACATATTTTAATTTGATAAACTGGTACTTCCTAGGCAGCCATTTTGATCCATGTGTCCCTCTTCCCTCCTTTGTGTGTGCTCCATTCAGGGTCATGAGTGTAGCTCAGGTCTGTTGCTCATGTGTTGTGCAACATGTAATCTCAAACTGACTGTGTATTAACCTGTACAAAAAGATTCAGCTTTCTTTTTCTGCTTTCAAACGAGTTTTTAATTTTTTTATGGTTAGCTGCTTAGGACTATTATCTAATACTTTAAGATTTTTCATGGTTAGCTTGAAGCCTTTGCTGCAAAGGCTGTCATAGTGACTGGTACCCACATGTTATGGGAATACCTTATGGTACCTATTTCATGGAAATGATATATGAATCTTTTAGTCTCAGAATGCAAAAGATGTAGCAAAAAAACAAAATATAGTCCGGCAGACAGACCACATTAATCTTCATATAAATCCTAAGTGATTCAGAACCCATCCTGTGCCCAGAAGAGTAACTTCCAAATAGGTTGGCTGGGTTTGACCTAAATTAAGTTATGGGGAAACCCATGAGGCTGTTGTCATCTACCTTGACTGATGTAAATAATTTTTGACTGATGCAAGTAGTTCTCAAATGCATGCTTCTAATATTGTGAGCAACCGCAAAGCCCATATGAGTCGTCTGAAGTTTTATCATTTGCAGGTATGTGGCGCATTCCCAGACATTCTGCAAGCTCAACGTCGTTAGCTACTTCTCTGTGACTGGGTCCAGATAACAGTCTTTTCAAGACTGACTTCATTGGATCCACTGAAGAGGACGCCACCAGGTTTTCCTGACCCTGCTACATCACTGTGGAGAGCCATCGGGCAGGAGTGCCAGCATCAACAGGAGACTCACTGGCTCTGTCAATGCCTCTGTTCCACCAAGCATAATCATCTTACCAGCAGAGCAGAGTACCTTCGTGTGATACCATCACCAGCTGATACTGCTGCGGAACAGTTCAGACTAGAGGTCTGGCTTTCCTTAAGACGCTGGAATTTGAAGGAGCTATTCTGTGATCTGTGCTGCTAGTAAGTGACTGATAGTATTCTAGACTGGACTGGTCCCTGAGTTCAGAGACTGAGTTGCAGTTAAGTGAAAACTAGACTACAAGATCTTGAAGAACTGCATTGAGGTGCAAGCCAGATTTGACACTCAAGTGTTGTTGAACTGAGAAGTTGCTAAAGGAAAACTCTAACAGGACTGATTGTCGCTTATTGCCTTTCTCTCTCTTTGTTGCCTTTTGCTGTTACATTGCTTGTGTTGTCTTTCTAAGCCCAGATGTTCTCCGATAATTCACACTGCCCTGATTGTGGGCAACAGTGGTTCCCTAGTTTAGAACTAGGGCATTGGTTATACCAAACTGAACTTGTTGAAAATGAATGTTACCAAGTGTTCTTAGACCGTATTAACAGAGCTGATTATTGCCCTGAATGTTATCCTGACAATCCTGCTAATAGAAGCCTTGTTCTACCTTGGTCTTTCCCACTTGAGTGGGCACCTCAAAATCTCACTAGGTGGACCTTTGAGAAAGCTTGCCATCCATTTCTTCTGGGTCCTCCACTGGTTAGAAAAAGGATACATGACTCCAGAGTAGCTGGTTTTAATCCTGCATTACAATTAATCTTGTCCAGAACAGACAAAACCTTAAACAAAAAACTTGGCCAAAGCAAATGACTTCTGTAACAGAATCATGAAGACTCTCCAGGCTTTGTGTTCATAACCTAGGGGAGATGAATAGTTACCTGTTTCTGTATTCTGTCTCTTTTTATTTCATATTTTTTTTTAAGGTGCTGGGGATTGAATCTGGGTGCCCTCGTGCATGCTAGGCTAGTACTCTTCCCCTGATTTTAACCTGAGGCCCCCTTTCTGAATCTGACTCAGACTGTCACTACTTTGTCAACTGCTTAACTTGTTGGGTCTGCTTCTGTGATCTATGACCTATGCATTTTATTCTCTCTCTCTCTTTTTATAGCATAAACTTAGTCAGTATTGCAGACTATTTACCTGGAGTCAAACTAACCTTTAGTCCAGACAAATGCTTTAGAACTAGATTGCCCTTCCTAAGTATTAATGAAATAATGTCTGGAGGGGAGGCCCCATGCTGTATGCCTCATTAACTGTTTTTCTAACAGTAACTTTTATGAAAACACATTCTTGTAGCTGGATTCTAGATTATTCTAGTAAATTTTAATACACTACATTGTTCTAAATTTTTCCTTTTATACATTGGTCAGTAGTGAGACAGATGTGTGTGTGTATATATATATATATATAAATTTTTTTCATATATCTATATATAAAACCATTTTATCCTCAGCGTGTTACAGTATTGATAACTGGTCCTTTCACAGTCTATTTGTCAATACCTACATAGGTTACAAAAAAAGGGTTGAGAATGTTACCAGTTTACACTTAGTTGTCTCTATATAACCAAAGACTCTACTGTCTTGTGGTGACTGAATCTAATGTCCTCCCATGGAAATGGAAAAATAACCTGCGCTGTGAATTGTATAACAAATGATAAAACTTGACTCCATACAATTTAAGAATAGTCTAGTGGATGCTTTTTCTTAGACATGAGAATGTGTCGCTGAGCATTGGCCACATTCTGGTTCTTCTCCTGTTTATGGAAATCATGGAATCAGATTTGGAGTTAAGCAACTTAGAAAAAGCTCCTGGGAACATCCAAGAAGCCACTGAACAATTTTAAAGTCCTACTTAAGATTCTAGGGGATCCAGTGCTTCAGTTGCAGCGGAAATGTTATCAAGGACCCGGGTTCTTCTCTTTCCTCCCCTGGGGTCCTTGTGTTTTTGCCTTGTGTTCTCATAGTTGTTCTTTAAATGGGTTCAGTATGGTTTGTTGTGCCAGACAGCAGGGGGCACATGTCTTTCTTTCTTGCAAGTCTTGCTTTGGAAATAAAATCTTTCTGAAATGTCTCAGCAGATTTTTCTTTTTTTTTTTTTTAAAAATATCTCATCAGGTACTGGTTCACACACTAGTCTGAAAAAAAAACTTGGCCGACGATTGGCCTTGTCCTGATACGGCACATTGCCTTCACTGATCAAACTGATCTTTTAAGGGCAGATGTGGAAAAATGAATAGCTGATGATATGCAATAAATCTTGCTTTCCACATGTGAAACCTGGTTTTGTTTGTCTCTAAAGATTGTATTCTAGTGAGCCACTCTTGTGTCTGCCCGTGTCCATCATGGGGGAGGTCTCTCCTGGTCCACTGCTGAGTAAACTGGACTGCTGACTTGAAGGCTGGTCAGTCATTAACTTGCAGTGAGGCACTCCCTCACTGTTAATCCTCAAGCTCTTCCCAAGACATCCTTTTTAGAGGCTCCTATTGCTTCTTCATTTCTTTAGTTAAGAATACCTATGCCCCAAAGACATGTGTGCTAAGATTCTACATGTCTGAGATTTAAACATTAGCAAAATAGAAACAAAATTTTTGTTTTAATCAACTTTTTAACTAGTAGTATCAACATGAAGAATTTATACCATTGAATTTTCTAAACAAGGAGTAGCTGGAAGTACTTTCAAATTAAAATTTTCTCAGGGTGTAAGCTACTGTGAGTAGTCTATGGACCATACATTGAGACCTGCACCAGTACATTCATAGTATGTACTTGGCTTAGAAGGGAAGCCTGGCTCTCTCTGTCCGCCCTTCTTCTGGAGAGGCAGTTTCTGTCTCTCTCTCTTCTCCCCCCCCACTTCTCCCCTTCCCCCCCTTCATAACCCACTAAATAAACTCTATACCAAAAAAAAAAGATCCTGCCTGGCGAGTTCTCAGTACTGCAAGTATAAGTTAAGCCCCCAGCAGCTCTGGGTGGTAACATTGGGCCAGAGAAAGGACTGTAGTCACTTTGCCTCCACATGTAACTTAAAATACCCAGTGTATAATAAGCTCCCAGAAATTAATATAATGTAAAAGAGCTAAAGTTGAACAGAGAAGGAAATTTTGGAAGTCTTGTAGCTTAGGTCTTTGGAATATTTTTTTAAATATTTTTAAAATGTTATAAATTAGGACATTTACAGTAAATATGTATAATGAATTTTACTAAAATACTGATTAATTTGACTAAATTCTAATGATTAAAATCAAAATGATCTGAGATACTCAGTTTGTGCATACTACAGTTTTCGTAGTGTGGAAGAGTTGATTAAAGTATACATAATAACATTTTTAACTGACCATCATAACTTCCCATAATTTTCTGGCAGATTTGGGAATAGAAGTATTGGGGTGAACTGGAAGAAAAATATAGTCACCCAAGAGTCTGCTCTTAGGGGGGAGGTGGGTGACTGAGGTTATAGTCTCCAAGTTCCAGGGAAGAGAACCTCAGCCAAACAAATAATCTAATCTAAGTCTGGCATGCAAAGAACATGGCAGTCTGCACGCCATGGCCATCTGAAAAGAGGTGAGCCACCTCTTAAGTCTCTGGTCTCCCTCTTTACCCTCAATCTCCATGGATCTTTGGTGATACAGGGTGAAAACTGCTTTATGAGACAGGATCATACCAGTTTGGGGACCAGTCTGGCCTCCAAACTCAGATCTGCCTGCCTGTGTCTCTCTAGAGCTGGGATTACAGGCATGCACCATCAAGTCCACCAAAACTGCTTTTTATGAGGGGAAAATAATAGCTTTTTAGCTTCTGGTTTTTTTATTCTTCTTCTGCTAAATGGCCTTGGGCTCTTTTAGCTAGTTTCTTCCCGTGGGAGTGTGATAGGACCTGCGGCATACTGTTACCTGCTTGACCAAGCACATGACAGAAAATGTTTAGGACCATGAAGCAGAACTAGAGAAAAGGACTAAATCGTAGTAGCAAGTAGAACCAGTTAGGACTTTATGCTTGAATTATCAAAAACTTAAATCTGATTGATCTTGGGACAACATGGTCTCAGGTTTGAAGGTTGAGAGGCCGGGGGACAAATGACTCAAGGTGGATATAAGTCTTTTGTATCTTAACTGGTAGATAGCAGGGTGATATACATCGGTGTTACCAGAGATTTTCTATAGCATTGAAATAAGTATTTTGAAAAATGTTTTAGATCTGAGCTGGTTATGGTGGTGCAGGCCTTTAATCCAGCACCGGCAGACAGCCAGGCAAATTTCTATGCGTTTAAGGCCAGCTTGGTCTACATATATAGCTCCAAGCCAGCCAACCACCTTGTCTCAGGGATGGGGAAGTGATGAACCTGCATATTTACTCAGACTGTATATAGAGTCCCAATTCAAAGCTAGACCAATTGTACCAGCAACGGACCTTTGCAATGTTTAAGCTATTTTTTAGGGTCTGTCTTAAAACACTATATGTCATAGGCAGGCCACCTCACTTCAGACCCCAGCTTTACCTTTAGTCATATGTGCTTGAGTGACGTTCTTGGTTTGGAAAGTAGTAAGGATGCTAGAATAGTTTCTACTTTATGCCTTGTTGCAAAGATTGAGTTACTAATACATGTTTGGCTGCCTGGCACCAAGAAGGCACTTTATAAATGTTAATGGTCACAGTTAGGTATGCTATGTTCTTGGATGGCAAATCATTTATGTCCAAGATACCTGTTCTTTTTGTTCTGAGAGCCTAAAATAGGATAGTTTACTAAAAGCGGAATGTTTAAACATGCTGGACCCTACTGTGTGTTTGTCATGATGTTCTTCGTGTCTAAACCCCTGTCCTGGAGAGACTGATGGTCCTTTGCTCTATTTACACTGAACTTTAGTCCCGCCTCCTCCTCTTTGCTTCCTGATACCTAGCCCTTCCCTTTTGTTCTGTCTTCTCCAGATCTCCCCATACCTAGCCCTTCCCTTTTGTTCCGTCTTCTCCAGATCTCTATCTTTTCTTGTTTTCCTGGGTCTCGTTGGCCACACCTGAGACTTGCAGGATGAGAAGGATGAGCTAGGTCCTGCTGCCCTGCCAACCCTGAGTTTTCTTCACACACAGCTTTTCTTGTCCTGTCTTTCCAGCTTGTTATAAAATGGCGGGAGGCCGCGGTTCAAGCTCCCTGTGCGCTCCTGGTTATCATTATAGGCCCTGACAGGTACTTCTTGTATAGAGACAAATACATTTTGTTACCCTTTTTTTCTTTTCCCTTTTTTCTTGTGGTATGTGTGGGAGTGTGTGCAGCATGTGAGTTTGTGTGTTTGCACCCGTGCATGTGGATATGGAGGCTAGCAGAGAGCACCAGTTGTCTTCCTCTGTCAGGCTGACCAGCATTCTTCCCAGATCCACCAAACCTTGGAGATTCGAACTCAGGTCCACGTGTCTGTACTGCAGATGTTCTTGCCCAGTACAGCACCTCCCTGACCCATTATTTGTTTTTTGGTTGGTTGTTGGCTTTTTTTGGTTGCTTATTTGCTTTGGTTTTTCGAGACAGGGCTTCTCTTTGTAGCCTGGCTGTCCTGGAACTTGCTCTGTAGACCAGGCTGGTCTCAAACTCAGAGGTCCACCTTTCTCTGCCTGCTGAGTGCTGGGATTAAAGGCATGTGCCACCACTGCCTGGCCCATTATTCATTTTTTTTAAAGTTACTTATTATCTTAAACAGAGAAGACAGTAGGATATAACAAATATTTGCACCCTGATATAAAAGATATTGATTGACATTTTGCTACACTGGCCAGAAAAATGTAAGCTACCCTTTAGTGTAGTCTCCAGGAGTGGAAAATAAATCCTAGAACTTTGACCAGTTCCGAGCCCTAGAGAAGACAAAGCAGAATGGTCAAGGTTTGCTGTCACATCAGGTTACAGGGTTAGGGTTAAAGGGGACATGATACAAGGAGAATTAAGCCAAGGTTTACTTCAGTAGAAAAATGAGTTACTATGGGACACTGAAAACCAACATTTCACAGTTGAACTTGGAAGAGATTCACTAAAAGTAAGTGTGTTATTTGAGACACATTCCTATGCTTTATGGGAAAAATAACCATCAAATACCTTTTTTAAAAACAGCTAAGGATCAGTTTTTCTGGTTACGGAAGTCTTCAACAATACATTTTTCATCACTGTGAGGCATGGCCTCACTTTTGTTTTTTTGGCAAGGTCTGTCACGTAGCTCAGGCCCGTCTGGAACTTGCCACATCACATAGGTGATCTCAGACTCATGGTCCTCCTAGCCCTGCCTCCCAAGTGCTGGGATTACAGGCTCACCACAGTACTCAGCTTGAAAGTACTCTGTACTTTCCTTGAAAGGTTCCAAATGAAGTCTCTTCCTAATATGGATTAGTCACTGCTCAAAAGATTTGCCTGGTTCTGAAACAGCGGCCTCCAGATGGCTCAGATACCAGACCATGTGACTGTGAGTTGAGGTAAAAACATGTTTGTCCCCTGGTTCTGAGGGAATGCTGCTTCAACCCTGTACAGAGGTGAAGGCTCCAAAGGGTTTGAGAGCAGCTGCTGGGTTGACTGACGTGTACTGGTTAGCTGAGAAGTATATGTTGTGCGTTTGGGGAGCACACCGTGGTGGTTCCTTTGCCATTGCTTTGTACTACACTGTAGCTAGATGAAACATTTTAGGACATCCTATTTGTCATAATGTTAAGAATAAAAGGCACAGAGTTAAGTACACAGGCTTTTAGTTTGATGACAAACCAAACATGGTCACTCCTGTTTCCCTCAGGCTGTTTTCTAGTCTATCCGTCTTCCTCCAGCAACCACTGGCTGGTTTTTCTTTCACTGTAGATTTTAATCATTTGCCTAATGTAGAATTTTTAATGTGTTGATAATTAAATCCAGGGCCTTGCACATGCTATACAAGTCTACCACTGAGCTATACCTACATCCTTAACAAATATTCTTTTTGTTTTTTCATTTATTAATAATATACTAGAAAACTCTGTTATAGACTGGGCGTGGTAGCAGATGCCTCTGATCCCAGTACTCTGCAGGAGGATTGCTGCAAGGTTAGGACTAGCTTGGGCTATATAGCAAGTTCTAGGCCTGCTAGGGCTCTCTAGAGACACACTCTCTCAAACAACAACCAAGGAGGGAGATATGCTGAGGGCTAGGGATGTAGCTCAGTGGTAGAAATACTTGCTCAGCATGTATGAGACCCTGTGCTAACACACACACACACTTGCTGAAGTGTCTAAGAGCTTGGAGAAAGAAAGCAGAGAAGGCGTCTTTAAATTTGAGACACTCCTAAACATTCAGAGCAGCAGAGAGAGGGACCTGTTCCTAGGTGTCCATTCTCTTCAGTTTATATACCACATGCATTCATTTTCTTAAAGAATGTTTCCCCTTTATGTGTTTGTACCACATTACATCATTGCACTGTGTACGTGGAGGTTGCAGTTGTAGGGTAATCCATGGAAGGAGGTTTTCTCTTACTACATAGACTAGCATTCAATCTTAGGTTGTTGTGTTTTATATTTTGTTTGCAATGTTGGGTATTAAACCTTGGGTCTTGTGCCTATCCCTAGATCTTGATTATCAAGTTCGGAGGCGAATGTTTTGGCCTGCTGAACAGTCTCACCCGTCATAAAATTTTAGATATGCTTTTGAAGCGCTATATAGAGTTTTATTACACACTGGAGACTACAATAGTGTGGTTGAGTTGGAATGTTATTAGCTGAGAGTACTGTGGGAAACATGCCAAGAAGCTAGCTTTGCTATGCATCTCATAGGCTGTCAGAAAGTGTAACCCTTTACTAGGCTCTAATGAAGGTTAAGTAACTTACCAAACAAATTATATTCAGCAGTAAAACTGAACTTTACAATGACTTGTCTTACATGGCCTAAAACTGGCTCCTGACTTTGTTCCTTTTGAGTAAGGTTTGTACTTGTCTTCTCCGAACACCCCAAGGACATGGGATGAACGGTTCTCTGTCTCCATAAGATGGCTGATGTGCCCTTGCTGCGGCTGCGGGCAGTTTGTAGCTTGCAGACAGCACCTGAGCACTTACCTAAGCGAGCACTTCTGATCTGAATGATGCCAGAGAAAAACACGGGCCAGAGACTGTCAGCACGAGAAATTCAGGGACTGCCTCTGCCTCTACAGCCGTTTTTAGAATGATTTTGTGCTTTAATTCAAAGTATTCTCTTTAAGATTCTGGTCCCTTGGTCCCTTTCTATACTCTTGGAAATATATGAGAGCGTTTTAGAAGGTGGTGGCATCTGTAAGAGATTCCTAGTCTGCAGAGTTTTCCTCCCTGCAGTCTGGGGTTGGGATATGATGCTTCTGAAAGCCAGAAAGCAACACAAGACCAAAGAGACTGTATTCAGAGTAGAAATTGCTGTTTTGCGTTTGAATGGATGAAGTCATTTAACTGTTCATTTGTTTTTCATTTTATTTTAGTCATTGTATATATTCCTTGGTTCTTGCTTCCTTGGGAAGCATGAGTCTGTTGGAACTTGGGACAGGAAGAAAGCAAGGTATCTCTACAACAAAACCCAGACACTAAAAAGAGGTCCCAAACTCTGGAGAGCCAGGACACAAACATGGCCGACAGTGGCTGCAGGGACCCTGTGAAAGGTGAGACTAGCCCTCATAGCGCAAAGTATGAGCTGTAGGAAACAGGGGCTGTTGAGAAAGAATGTCTCTGATGAGCAAGACCTTAAGTGATAATTCAGTAGGTTAGTTTGTTATTATTCTTACCTTTTTCATATTTACTGATTTTTATATAATATCAAATCTAATTATAACATAAAAAAGATAAATGTGGATTCCAGTAATAGGGGATGCTTTTAAAACAAAATGCTATGCATCTTTTAAAAAGATGGTAGATTCATCTTTAGAATTCTATTTATTAAAAAAAACTGTAATTTGTAGGGGTTCTTTCATAAAATAAAGTCTTCATCCTGCTTCTGTGTGTGTGTCTGTGTGGTACAGAATACATAAGTGTGAATTATCTTTTTCATAAGAAAAAGAGGTCATCAGCTTTTTTTATTTTTATATGTGCATGAGTGCATGTGAAGGTCAGAGGACAGTTTGCAGGAGTTGCTTCCCCCTACCATATAGGTCTCAGGGATGAAACCTGAGTTGTCTGTCTGTATGTGTGTGTGTAACTGCAGACCTTGCTAGAATACAAAACTGTGGGTGAAATATTTAAAATAAACATTTTTATCTCACTAGACTCTCAAAAGAATTTAGAAAACGAACTCTCAGTCCACTCTCAAGCACAGGGCACCACAGTCTCACCGAGTGACCCTGAAGAAGCCCAGACCCCACCTCCTGCCTCTGATCTCAAGAGTGACCCTCATGAGGTAGGGGCCAAAGGTCAAGAGCATGCGGACACAGGTGACAGATCAGAGAGTTCAGAGGAGACACCATCAGACAAGCGTCCGATGGATAAAGCAGAACACAAGAGCAGCCCGAGCTCTCAAGACACAGAGCAGGAGCATCGCCCACCCTCGGAACACCTGGGTGGAGAGGCCCTGCATCTGGATCCTCACTGCTCTCAAAGCAGCGAGGGGGGAAGAGGAGATGCACAACTGGGGAGCAGTTCTGCCACTGCCCCCGAGGGAGTAGGACACAGACGGGAAGCTGCTCAGGAGCCACTTGCTGCAGACTCCACCGATGGCCAGAGTTCTGCTTATCCCAGTGCAGGCCCAGGGAGCCAGGACTGCCTGAGGAGGCGACTGCCTGAGCCAGGTGAGAGACCCTCTGAGCTGCTGTCACCCTGCCTGTGTTTCCCTGGGACGGTGGAGGACTTGGAGTGAGGTTTCCAGCCTCCTACGCCAGCTCAGTCACTGTATTTACTTGCTGCCTGTACGTTTCNAAAACTGTGGGTGAAATATTTAAAATAAACATTTTTATCTCACTAGACTCTCAAAAGAATTTAGAAAACGAACTCTCAGTCCACTCTCAAGCACAGGGCACCACAGTCTCACCGAGTGACCCTGAAGAAGCCCAGACCCCACCTCCTGCCTCTGATCTCAAGAGTGACCCTCATGAGGTAGGGGCCAAAGGTCAAGAGCATGCGGACACAGGTGACAGATCAGAGAGTTCAGAGGAGACACCATCAGACAAGCGTCCGATGGATAAAGCAGAACACAAGAGCAGCCCGAGCTCTCAAGACACAGAGCAGGAGCATCGCCCACCCTCGGAACACCTGGGTGGAGAGGCCCTGCATCTGGATCCTCACTGCTCTCAAAGCAGCGAGGGGGGAAGAGGAGATGCACAACTGGGGAGCAGTTCTGCCACTGCCCCCGAGGGAGTAGGACACAGACGGGAAGCTGCTCAGGAGCCACTTGCTGCAGACTCCACCGATGGCCAGAGTTCTGCTTATCCCAGTGCAGGCCCAGGGAGCCAGGACTGCCTGAGGAGGCGACTGCCTGAGCCAGGTGAGAGACCCTCTGAGCTGCTGTCACCCTGCCTGTGTTTCCCTGGGACGGTGGAGGACTTGGAGTGAGGTTTCCAGCCTCCTACGCCAGCTCAGTCACTGTATTTACTTGCTGCCTGTACGTTTCCATTTTCTTTAGCTTCTTGTGTGTGCGTCTATGTGTGTGTATGTGCGTCTGTGTGTGAGTGTGTATATCAGTGCCTGTGTGTGTGTATCAGTGCCTGTGTGTGTGTATGTGTGTGTGTATGTGTGCCTATGTGTAAGTGTGAATATGTCTGCATGTGTCTGTGTGTGTTTGTGAATGTGTCTGTGTATGTGCAGGAACCAACTCCTGCAAACTGTCCTCTGACCTTCACATGCCCTCACCCACGTTGTGGAATAATCTTATCGTACATTGTGAAGATGCGTCACTCTGCTTGGTTTAATAAAGAGCTGGGCGGCCAATAATTAGGAAGTTTCCAGGCACAGAGGACACTGGGAAGAAGGAGGGTGGAGACACTAGGAGACATGGAGGTATAGAATATGTGCTATAGAATAGGCAAGAGTGAAATAGATTTTTCAGAAGAGAAAGAGAACATCAGGGTTTTCTTGTTTTGTTTTACTTTTTATTTATTTTTGTATGTATGTGTGTAGCCAGTCTTTCTCTGCTCACCAGCCAGCTTCCAAATTATGACACGGGGACTTACTCTTTTTTTTGTTGTTTGTTTTTTTGTTTTGTTTTTCGAGACAGGGTTTCTCTGTAGCTTTAGAGCCTGTCC
>LOEQ01001116.1:305463-319206 GCA_001685075.1 Bramus lutescens | reverse complement strand
ATGGCTGGGACCCCCCTAGTCAGCTTAGTAACGGCAGATCTCCTGATCACACACAGGTTCTTAGTAATCATTTCTTATCCTTACAGAGACAGACTGCAAGGAACCACAAGGAAAGTACCAATTTGGAAGAAAACCCAAAAGCACTATGTAAAACAAATTATCTAACCAAACCTTCATTAGCAACAGCAATTCATTAGGAATAGCTCTGAATATAAGTATGATATAATATTCATTATATATTTTATATTATAAATATGCTTAGAGAGATAAGATATTATATTCAGTAAATAACAGAATGATATTTTAAAATACTTTTGGAATAATCAAAGCAGGCAATTTTTAACTTAGTGAATTATATGAAACTCACAAGAAAGGGATTGTAATTATATAGTAAGGCACACAGCTTGGCCATGAGCCACACTCATGTGATAAGGTAAATATTGGATTATGACTTGGGGGAAAAATCAGTCACCATTTCCACAGGTTGCAGAGTAAGACAATCTGGAGACACAGTGTGCAACATGCTAGCTGCTCACTTTGTGAACTAAGACTATAATCAGGAAAACAGAAAGCAGTCACCTAGAGAGGAAGGAGGCCAACAGGAGGGTACGTGGGACCAGAGAGGGTGTTGGGAAGGAAACTATGAGCACAGTACAACGATACACATGTATGGAAACTCATCGTTTTGTATGTAAAAAATCATGAAGATTGCAACTTTGAAATCAAAGAAGCAAAAGATTCCTTAGACATGTACAGATCTAGCGAACAGGAGAAAGAACAGGAAGCCCCCAAGTTAAGGGAAAGATGGGAAAAATGAGAAGAAACTAAGGTTTTGTTTTGTTCTTAACTAGAATTATGGAAGTATTGGGGATTTTCACCTACACATAGGTATATGGTGTTGACAAACATCAAAAGTAACTAGGAACTCAGACGCTAGCTGCATTATCCTCATCCCTACCCTTCTCCTTTCTTTATTTCCTGCCATGGTTGAAAATGCACTGTGTTGTCAAGCTCCAATACTAGAAACTGCATTGACTCCTGTGCTTTCTTCTTGATCCTCCTATCTGGGGCTCCACCGTTCTCGTTTAATTTTAGTGTGTGCTACGTAGCAATAGGCAACACCGAGGCAAGATGGGAGCTAAGAGTGAAGAAAGAGCAAGGCGGGACACAGCAGTCAGGGGAAGCTTGTGTGGAGTCCTGTAGAATGCCCTAAGAACGCACGCGGACTTTGTCTCTAACAATTCGGAGCTGCTTTGGGGCTTGGTGTTTCAAAGACTGAGAAAGACCATGGTGACAGGAAGAACCTGAATTTTAGACAACAGCCTTAGCCAAATAAACAAACCAGCAGAATGGGGGTTGCGGGGGCTTCAACCAGGGCAGGGAGACAGTCATGTGTGGTGACAGAGCAACCAGAAACAAGGGGAGGGTAAAGCTGGCAGAACCTTCCTGGTGATGAACGGATCACAGCCACAGAGCAGGCCTCTGTGGAGACTCAGATTTCTGACTTATCAGGGGGTAGGAGGTGGGGAGATTCCCCAAATAACTGAACATCCCTTTCTCTCTCTGGACTTCGGTTCATTTAAACTTCAATGGTCAGATGAACTACATGAGTCCCAGCATCCTAGCTGGGAATTTCAGGGATCTAGCAGCATGGGAGGATAAAGTCGGAGGCTTTCTAAGTCTCGGGAGTGACTCACTCCAGCCACATTTATGAGAGGAAAACTCACATCACTGTTCTATGCTGAACATCACAGAGAGCCAGGGTACCCAGGAAAAGCTATCTAGTAGCTGTGTGGTCTTGAGCATGGATTAGCACAGCAACAAAACCCTATCAACAAATTCCCAAGAAGTGCCTTCCAGCTAACTGTTGCTTAAAGCTGGTTTTGATGTGGCTGCACAGAGGGTCACTCCCCTCCAAGGCAAGTTAATTCTGTCAACACGTCAATCCTCAGAAGGGAGGAAAAGCAAAACAAATGATTTTTGGTTGTATCTGCTGCTTGTTGATAATATTATTTCACAAGAAACCCGGGCAGGGATGTTTCTCATTTTCAGGATTAGCTAGAGCTGCCACCTGCCCTTGTCAGGCTGACAAGCTATATCACAGGATCCAGGCTGCTTCAAAACAGTTTTGTCTTTATTTAACTTTCTACATTTTCTGCTGCTTAACTTAGAAGCTTAGGGGGCAGTTCTACTAGCCTCGTCTTTGCTTGCAACCTTCCTACTCTCACTCAGCACAAAGTGGACTCTAGTCCCGGTCCCTTCAAGTCCCACCACATTTTTCCATGCAAACGGCTTTGTCTCTCTGAAGAGCATTCAGTTCTTTAGCAATATTATGGCCTTAGACTATGGAGTCAGACAGTGTCAAAATGTAAGAGTAAAGATGAAAAAGAAACAGCTCCTGGCCTTAAAGAGCACCCATTCTAGCTAGGGGAACAGACATGTGCACAGGGAAGCCAGTGACCATACATCCACACTATGACCTGCAAGTGAGCACTGTGATAGGTTTCAAGGGCTGGGCTCTGTGACCTTTAAAATAAGCACCACCATCATTCATTTCTCACTTGGCCATGACCTACTTTCAACGTAAATCTCGTTGCTCACTGTACAAGTAGCTACTTGTAACTTCAGCGAAGGTAGGGCTATGGGAATAAAGCTCAACTCCTGTGGTTACCTGGCTACCAGATGACTGGGGGTGATTTTGCTATGGGCATACATCCTAACTTACTCTCTCCCTATAAACTCACAGTGGGGGAAGACCTGATCAAAACATAAATACTGGCTTTGGAGACAGCAGGTAGGGAAAGGCCAAAGGTTAGCAATGAGCACATCAGAAAGGTTGTTCCCCATTCTGTACTTAAGAGAAACCAACAGAGTTGAAAGCATGGTCTCTAGAAGAATTGATGAAGCAACTGCTAAGTCAGTGGAAGTGGGCAGTTGCAAGACCACATCCGTCTCAGAGGTTGGTATTTAGAAGAGGAATCGACCCTCTGCACAAGGTTCAAGCAGTTGAATGGAACAAGATCACATGATAGAGAGGCACCTGCCCAGGAATGACCAACTGTACAACTTACCAGCCTCCCAAGATGGAGCAGCCTCAACAGAAAGCTCACCTGAGCAAACGTCTGAGCCACCATGCCTAGCACTGGAATCCTGACCAATGGGATTGGGATTCAGAGTATGTATATACCACTTCAAATATGGCTTCTGTCCATTTAAAAATCAATTAATTTTAAACCGAAGTCTCCTATGGAGACTCCTACTGCCTTTCATCGAAGTAAGGGATATATGCATATCTATATATCTATCTCTCTTAAATCTACATCTGTATCAGTGGGTAAAGTACTACAGAGAGTGACGAAAAGAATATCTGCCCTCCCCTTCTATTGAGAACGTGGAGCAACAAACGCTTGGCAAAAAAAAAAAAGCCCAAAAAACCTGGTGCTAAGTTTACATAAAACAGGTTCAGGGAGCTGAGTATTTATTGAACATATAGATGATACCCTCATGTATTAATGGGGAGGACAGGAGGGGACTTAGGTTGCCAAATATGTGGATAAAGATTTGCTGTCCATACATCTGAGTGTCACACCAGAGTTTGAGTTTAGAAAACAGCAGGATTGGCTGCTGTGGCTCCAGAGCAGGCATTGCTTTGGAAAGCATAGGCACATTCCTGAGCTTCGCCCGCTGCCCTAGCATGGAAGTGTCCAGAAAGCACTGGCCGTAAGCTCTTGGAGGAACTGTGCTGTAACATTGACAGAGCAGTCCTAGATCACCCAGAGGTGAGCTCCTTCGTTCTTAGAAATTCAGACCTGTCCCTTCAGGCCTTGTCCTTCTTCCTCTGCTTCCAACCACCCCTGGGACACTGGCTCCTAACGCACACATTTGTGCAGTCTTGCCACTTTGGTGGCAATTTCAGGACACTATCCCTATTTGCCACCACCACTCCTCAAACTGGTCCTGACAACCATAGAACCTAGGTCTCAATGACACTGTTATATGACTGCAGATCCTGGGCTCTAATGACAAGACTTGTAAAGAACCATCCAGTAGAAGATGTAGCAAGAAGGCTTTTTGAAAGATGAGAGACGGGATGTGATGCTTCAACAAAGAAAAAGGTAGGTAGCCCCAGAGGCTCTAGAGCAGGGGTTCTCAGCCTGCCTAATGCTGCAGCCCTTTAATACAGTTCCTCATGTTGTGGTGACCCCCTCCCCAAATATAAAATTCTTTTTGTTGTTACTTTGTGACTTTCATCTTCCTACTGTTATGAATCGTAACATAAAATATCTGTGCTTTCTGATGGTTTGGGGTGACCCCTGTGAAGGGTCATTCGACTCCCCTAAGGGGTTGCAATCCACAGGGTGAGAACCACTACCTAAACAAATATCTGGACCACTAATCAAATCTGAACAACGTAAAGATGACTTGTATCCAAACTCAGACTACAGAGAAAAGGTTGTGGGGAAATCCCAACTGTATTCAAAACAGAAAATGCTAGGAGCTGGGATTTGTGAACTAATATATCTGATGACTTAGTCACCTCTCTCCCAGGGCTAACACCCCAGCTTGCCTCCAAGTTCTGAATCAAAGTGATAAAAGAAAAATGTGCTTTTCTGTAGAAGGTGGTAGTTGCGATGTCTCATGGGAAGAACAGTATCAGTGCCCGTCTTTGGCTCTGTGATGTGTAGGAGCCCCAGTTTCATCTGAGAAGTCCCTAAGAATGGCTTTGTGAAGCTGCCTACATCTATGAACTTGAAAACAGAATTACAAAAGGTTAAACTCTGTTCCTAGTCTTAACCTTAAAAACACAGTTCTTAGCTTTCTGTCCAGTTTAAGCACTCCACCACATCAACATGGGATTGAGGGACCAGTGCTGAGGTCAAACCAGAGCCTTGGGCATGGTAAGGAAGTGTTCTTCCATTAACAGCCTAAGGCCCCACATTATTTTTTAATTATTTTTTTACATCCAGATCCCCCTTCTTCTTCTCCCACTTCTCCCTCCCCCTCACCTTCCATCTGCTCCACAGAGAGGTTAAGGCTCCCCTGGGAAGTCAACTATGACTGTCCCATCCCCTCACTGAGGCAGAACCAAGGTCCTCCCCCAACGCTGTGCCTAGGCTGAGCAAGGTATTTCTCCATAGAGAATGGGCTCTGCAAAGCCAGTTCATGCATTAGCATTAGATCCTGGTCCCACTGTCAGTGGCCCCATATACTGCTAAAGCCACACCGTTGTCAACTGTATTCAGGGTGCCTAATTCAGGCCTATGCAAGTTTCCAGGTTGTCAGTCAGGAGTTAGTGATCTCACACAAGTTCAGGCTAGCCAGTTCTGTGCGTTTCACCATCATGGCCTTGACCCCTTTGTTTATCCCTTGTCCCTCTCTTCACTTGGAGCTAGGCCCAGTGGTTAGTTGTGGATCTCAGTATCTGCTTTTATCTGTTTCTGGAAGAGGATTCTAGCTTCTCTGGGGTTGTAGATTATAGGCTAGTTATCCTTTACTTTATATCTGGTATCCACTTATGAATGAGTACATACTTGTTGAATGACTTGAGTTAAAGAATCCCAGGATAGCTCCAGATAAACCAATTAAATATACTTTATTATAAGGGGCAAACTTACAAGACAGGAACGAGAAGTCCAACTTCAGCTGTGAAGCGTGGGGACCACAGAGAGAGCAAACCCTGGGCAGGCCTGCGTTATACTTCCAGTACCCAAAAGGTCATGCCCTAACTTGGTCCCACCTCTTAAAGATCATTGGCTGACAGAGCTTCCCCATCACCTCCCTCTTTTGTCTAAATAAGAGAGTTTCAAACCCAATGCAAATTATATACATTAGGAATAGATATCAAGTATAAAATTAGGATTATAATAAACATAAACAATATCAAACAAGGAACACATGCTAAATGCTTTAATAAACATTCTATTCTAAAGAGTCTAAGTCTTGCATTGGCAATAGCTTGGCTAAATCATAAGAGGAAGGTAACTATGTCTATCTAATCTTTAGTCCCATTGAAGGCCTGAGAAGGGAGATAATATTACTTGAGTATGCAGGAAGTGCAAACAAGTAGCTTCCAAAGCATGCAGTATATGACAGAGACAATTGGCTACTGCTAAGCAACCAATTTTGGCTAAGGCCTACTGACAGACTATTTTCAGAGGTAGTAAAATTTTTAGAACTGTCTTACCCTGTCTTGGCAAGGTTTGGCACTCTTTTTTCTTGTGTCCTGCTTATCCAGTCCAGACACTATGCTCTTTGTCAGTGGTCAAGATATGGGTAGTTCTTTTCCCAAAGGCCAATTGTGCCAAGAAGAAAACAAACTCCAAGTGGAGTGTCTTCAGTGCTCAACATTCTCTCAGGAATGAATTGGTGCTGTCAGGAGCAATCATGTCTCGTGTCAACAGAACCCTAAGTTATTTAAATGCCAGATTCTAAAGATCCTTGAAGTGTTTGAAGACTACCTATATAGACAGAATACAATCTCTTTAGAACCTAGTTAGTCTGACTGTTTGTATAACAAATGTGAATAATTATTGACAATAAAATACTTAATACAGGTATAACCTAAAGACTAAGACTTCATATCAGAATATTAAATAATCTATAAACAACCATGTAATAAATGAGGAAAATGACTTCAAAATGTAAATAATGTGTAAGTATCTTGATCAGAGATAGGACTATATAATGTAATATGAAAATATAGCCCAAAAATTGTATCAATATAAAAAATGTTTTAAACAGAGGTAAAAACATGCATACATACAATCTGACAAAATAACTTTGAATAGGTGTACAAATTTTGTAAACAGAAATAACAAATATAATTTGAACTTGTAACAATATACAAGAAACCATATCAATGTAAATTGTCCATAAATAATAGCTTTCAAGTATTCACTCTATTACCTACTACTATTATTATTAGTGTGAATAAGTTCACACTAAATTACCTATTATCCCATTCAATTTTTCCTCCTTTTTTTGGAGATCTCTGGGCCTAGACAATTTGGACTTGAATTTTGTGTATGGTGATAGATATGGATCTATTTGCATTCTTCTACATGTAGACATCCAGTTATTCCAGCACCATTTATTGAAGATGCTTTCATTTTTCCATTTATATTTTTGGCTTCTTTGTAAAAAATAAAGTTTTCATAGGTGTGTAGGTTAATATCAGGATCTTTGATTCAATTCCATTGGTCTTCCTGTCTATTTTTATGCAAAAAATAGAGATTGATGTCAGGGATGTCAATGACTTCAAAAGTTCCTTTAATGAACAGAGTTGTTTTGGACATCCTGTGTTTTTGTTCTTCCATATGAAATTTAATATTGTTCTTTCAAGGTCTGTGAAGAATTGTACTGAGATTTTTATGGAGCATGCATTGAATATGTCAATGACTTTTGGTAAGATTGCCTTTTTACTATGATAATACTACCTATCCATGAACATGGAAGATCTTTTCATTTTCTGATAACTTCTTCAATTTCATTACTCAAAGACTTAAAGTTCTTCCCGTACATTTGTTTGGTTATAGTTACCCCAAGATATTTTATGTTTGTGCCTATTGTGAAGGGTGATGTTTCTCTGATTTCTTTCTCAGCCCATTTATTATCTGTATATAAGAGGGCTACTTTTTTTTTAGTTAATTTTGTATCTTACCACATTATTGAAAGTGTTTATCAGCTGTAGGAGTTCCCTGGTAGAATTGTTGGGTCACTTTTGTATACTATCATATCATCAGCAAATAGCAAAAGTTTGACTTCTTGCTTTCTAATTTATATCCCCTTGATCTCCTCTTGTTGTCTTATTGCTCTATCTAGGACTTTGAGTACTATATTGAATAGATATGGAGAGAGTGGACAGTCTTGTTTTGTTCTTGATTTTAGTGAAATCACTTTGAGTATCTATCCATTTAGTTTGATGTTGGCTGTTGATTTATTGTATACTGCCTTTATTATGTTTAGTAATGTTCCTTGTATCCCTGTTCTCTCCAAGAGAAGTGGAGTGTTTATCATGAAGGAGTGTTGGATTTTGTTGAAAGCTTTTTCAGCATCTAATGATATGATCGTGTGTTTTTTCTCTTTCAGTTTATTTGTGTGGTGTATTACATTGATGGATATTTTTGGATGTTGAACCATTCCTGAATCTCTGGGATAAAGCCTACTTTATTATGGTGGATGACATTTCTGATGAATTCTTGGATTCAGTTTACCAGTATTTTGTTGAGTATATTTGCATCAATGTTCATGAGGGAGATTGGTCTGTAATTCTCTTTCTTAGCTGTGTCTTTGTGCGATTTGGGTTTCAGGGTAACTGTAGCCTCATAAAAAGAGTTTGGCAGTGTTTCTTCTGCTTCTATTGTGTAGAACAATTTGAGGAGGGTCGGTATTAGCTCTTCTTTGAAATTATGGTAGAATTCGGCACTGAAGCCATTAGGTCTTGAAGCCCCCACATTTTCAGTTTGAATATCAATGAGTTGTTATACTAGAAGCATCTTTCTACATGTGACGACTTTCCTTTGTAAGTTCTTTCACATGTTCTTAGTTCAGTCCATGAAAACCCACATAATAAAGTGTGGGAATGCTTACCCAAATAGTAATTCTTGCTCTTTGTGAGGCTTTAGGTATGGACTATCCCCTTAACAACTTGTGTGTTGGAGGCTTCATCCTCAGCTGAGAGATCCAAACATTAAGAGATGACAAATCATGAGAACTCTCCTATCGAAATAATCAATGGATAATTCACCGACGGATTCTTGATATGGTAACATTGTTGGGAAGAAACAGGAATTTTCTCAAGCAGGGTCTAGCTGAAAGAAAGATGTGCCATTAGGGGATACTTCTTGTATTTTGTCCCGATCTCACATTCCTCCTATTTCCTTTCTCTCTCCTCCCTCATCCCTCTTCTCTCCTCTCTCCCTGTTCTCTCCTCTCTACTTACTCTCTCCTTCCTGCCCATCACAACATGAGCAATCCTGCACTAATTATATATATTTATATACAGACAGAATATATATTCCGAATGCCAACCTGGAGTCAAGCACTCTTGCATTGCTGCTGGAATCTTGGAACAACAGGATATGATCTGTGCCGTACCCTTGTTTTGTAAATGAGGAACATTAACTTAGGTTAAGTAACCATTCAGGGTTACATTGCATGTCAACAAACTTCAAGTCTATTATAAAGAACCAGCAGGTGGTGGGCATTGGGTCAAGTGATAGGAAGCTTAAAATGGCAAGGAGCCACAGTGGCTAACGGTAAAGACAAAATTGGGGAACATCTTCATTCTCTGCCATAGCAGCACCAGAATCGGAACGAGAGCGAGAGGAACTAGGACACTTCCCTTCCAGCCCAGAACCCAGCTGACCTTAGCTGCCCACCCAGCCAGAGAACTGGCGGTGCAGGCACCCAACCCAACCCTCCAGAAGAGAAAAAAAGTAAATAAATCATTGCTATTTTAAGTCACTTTCAATTTAAGGCAGTTTATTGTGCAACTGAAGCTAACTGAAGCTCTGGTTTTGTGGCCTGGAACAAATTACTCAATGTTACTGAATCTTAGTTTTTCCAGAGAGCCTCCCTGTTGTGTGGTTATGAGGAGTAAATGAAAGCCCCCATGCAGACTGTGTAGGCTCCAGACTGCAGACTTCGTTTCCTGTCATACATTATGCATGGAGGTATTTCCTACACACTTAACTCTTCACAGAGAAAAAATGATTAGTGGAAAAAAATGATTCTTTAAGACCATATTAGGAACCTTGAACAGTTATGGTTCTCACAGTGAGCCATAACCCAGATTCTTAGATGCACAGATATTACCAAGCCAAGAAGCTATTGGGTGCCATAGATTCTGCCTTCCTACTTGACATCCTAATGATACAAAAGGCCAGATTTGAATTTTGGGGAGTTCTGCATCTCAATGTAGCAACCTGAAAAGGTGGTTTCCTGTCCCTCCTCTGCAACCTCATCCTCTCTTCCTGAAAACCTGAAGGTCAGTCCAGGTAGCACAGAAACAGTTTGATCCTGTCACTAGCCACCTCTTGGATTTAGGGACAGAATGGGAAGAAGCAATGTTGTCAGCCTATGGAGATACACTCATCTATGTACAGCTTGTCTCCTTGTATGCGGACCCTTGAAGTAGACCTTGTGGCTTATGTGGAAGGAACTTACAATGCTAGACTGAGGAGCAATGGGCTTAGGAGTAAGGTGTTCAATGGTACATTCCCATGGACTTCTAACTGTATTGGAGGTGGTGCCAGTCAAGGGCTTAAGCAGAGAGGCTTCTGCCATGAAGCTTTGGACAAGAGTCGCTTGGATTTAAGTCCAAAGAAAGCTGCTAATAAAGAGCTACCTGTGCCTAAGATGAAGTCAATCAGGTGAAACTCAAATTGAATTTTTGTAGTAAATATAGACTTAATCACACATAATATTTACAAGCATTTTGTACCAAAAACCCTACTACAGTTTATCTTTGGAGTGATGAGCGTTGCAACATTTGAACGTTCAAATGTATTTCACAATCATTTGGTTTGGTTAATGTTGAGTATTGTTTCCATATTAATTTTTGTCTCTGCTCTCCTGAGTTAGCATACATTTGCAAGAGGAAAACAAAATTACAATAATATTCATGAAAAGTAATTAAGAATTTGATGAACAGTAATCAATGACCAACACTGATTTTTCAACTTTGTAGTACTTAATTACTTTGAATTTTATTTTCAGGTTAATCACTATGTGGCTTCTTGCTGGCAACATTATCATGGAGGGTACAATGAGCAAAACATAAAGTTAAATCAAATTGAGAGAAAATGGTGCAATAAATTCTGTGATCCTGAAGAGTAAAGTAGCAGAAGCTGTTAAAAGACTTGTATCATGACAAATAAGGGCTTGGGGGTGGGGCTCAGTCTTCAAGGTGCTTGCTGGGTAAGCACAAAGACCAGAGTTTGACCCTTGGCACCTATGTAAAAATCTTGGTTCAATAGCATCACCTATAATCCCAGTACTGGTGTGGTGGATTACGGAGGTTTTCTGGTGAACTAGTGTACCCAAATACAATCAGTGAGCTCCAGGTTCAATGAGATAACCTTCTCAAAGATGAAGAGTGAGGGAGACACCTACCATAAAGCTCTGACCAACACACACACACACACACACACACACACATATGTATGGCATACATAGTGACACATTTAGCTATAAAAACATACACACATGCTGGTACACATACATACACACACAAATACAAACACATACATGCTGGCACACACACACACCACACTCACACACACACACACACACACACACACACACACACTGACAAATGCCCACATGAAGTATAATGGCTCGGGTCAGAAACCTGCTGCAGGATAGTAGCTGTAATTTGACTTTCCTTTGGGCCACTAGCTTGCTCTCAAATAGTGACATGGAGATTTGTTATTAATTATGAAAGCTTAGTCTATAGCTTAGGCTTGCTTCTAACTAGCTCTTAAACTTAAATTAATTGTGTTCTATCACATGGCATTGCCTCTCTTCCATCTTGCACCTCCTGTTTCCTCTCCGTGTTTCCTGGCATCTCCTGTGCCCCTCGATTCTCCTCCACTTGCTGCCCATACCTCCTGCTTAGCTATTGGCCATTCGGCTTTTTATTATAGCAATCACAGCAAATACATCTTTCATACGAGTACCCCTCTAAACCTCAAGGCAATTACGGCCAAAGCAAAAGTATTGTTTACAATATTGAAAGAATGCTGAACCCAACACTGGTGTTGATGTCTAGATGGCTTAAATAATCCATTTTCCACCTCATAATGTGAAACTGAGTGGTGAGTCTTTTGAGAATTGGGGATAGTCTTGGTCATGAAAGAAATTAATTTCCAGAGCAGATCTTCTAATCTGGAAACTTAGGTCTGAAAGAGCTTTCCGTAGAAAGGATAACACGATACAAGGGTTCAAGACTCTCATAGGCAAGAAAACTATCTAATTTAGGCCAGTGGTACAGCAAAACATTGAGGACCTTTGTGCGCAGTGAGGATCCCAGAGTTTGAGCTTCTAGAGAAGTACATGAGGTCTGGGAACAGTGGCACTCATCCCAGTGTTCTGGAGGCTGAGGCAGACTCACCTCTGTGAGTTCAAGCCCATCCTGGTCTATATTTCAAGTCCTAGAGCAGCCAAGGATACATAGCAAGACCCTGTCACAAAAAAAAAGGATGGAGGAAGATGAAGGGGAGGGGAGAGAAACAACAGAAGAAGCAGAAGCAACAACAGAAGATGACAAATGGCCATTATAAGGACATGGAATGTTACACAGGAGAAGTCATGGAGGACATTGCTACTAATTCAGGGCATCCTTCTTATCTGTTCTTCTGGGGAGATGGAGTATACTGCTTGGAAAATAGCTTGCTTTTCCGATATAAATGGTCAATACTGGTCCTGCACATCATGCTTTTGGTGATCTGATTGTCAATATTGAAGCGGTGTTTTACCCTCCAAAATACCACCCTTTAGACCCAGTGTGGAGTTTAGTCTTGAGTGAAAATTGGAGTGCATTAACAAGAGTCTAAGAGTGATAGGTCATACCTATGAGTGTCTGTGGGCACATATCCAGGGATAGTGACTGGGGAGGGGGGGAGAAGTGTTTGCCCTGAATGTGAGCAACACCTTCCAGGGGGCTGAGAGCTCTATAGAAAACAGAAGAAGACAGCATGCTTGTGTATGCACACCTCTTTTCTTGAATGAGTGTGTATGTGATGAATGAGTGTGTATGTGATGAATGAGTGTGTATGTGATGAATGAGTATGTATGTGATGAATGAGTGTGTATGTGACTGCTTCCATCATCGACTGCCATCAGACTCTAGCAATGACTCTCCAGAGAACTTCTAGGCCTTTAACCCTAGAGGCCCTCTGGGTGTGGTGTCTAGATTCTTATACTGAGTAGCTATGTTGTGCTCTGCCTCTCCAGTACGCACAATGACCTCTGTGTGTGTGTGTGTGTGTGTGTGTGTATGTGTAGGGGGTGGGTGTCCTTTGGTTATGGATAAGACACCAAGAGGACACTGATGTCATTATGGAAGGCTTGTCACAGCCGTGATTCACCAGAATCCTTGTTTGGGATCCAAGAAGTGTATGATGCATTCAGGAAGGCCATCATAATTTCAGGGGGCACCAAAAGGAGACAGGTACAAGATACCAACAGACTGAGAAAGATACCAATCGTTGCACTCTTGGAATAGGCAAGAACCCCACCGGAGACCCTGGGGGAGGTTCCTGTGGAGTTGACATAAGGAGTTGCTTGGCTGGGAAGAGAGTTCCTAGCTGAAAATGAAGCCAGAGTTCAGGCAGCTACAGAGGAATGAGGGAACCCTCAGGAGAGTTCATGGTCAACCACCAAATACTAGTATACTCTTAAGTAGATGCATGAAGCTCCCTAAAAGGTGTGAATACAGGAGCCCAGCCCTGGCAGGGTTTCATTAATAGAAAGTAATTCCAACAGCACATGATTTATTCACAAGCAAATTATGAAAGCTATGAAATCCTGCACATAGATATCAGAAAAGAGGGAGAGCCCTTTAAGAGCTAAGCCCTCAGGAGGGATGAAGAAGATGATGTCGTAGGTGGTGAGAAGTCCATGTGCATTATCATCCTACAGATTTTCTCACGGTACAAGAGAACAGAAGGGAAGACAGTGGTATAGATGAGCCCAACCTTGTGTGTGTGTGTGTGTGCCTATGTCTCTCTCTCTCTCTCT
>LOEQ01001116.1:274387-294047 GCA_001685075.1 Bramus lutescens | reverse complement strand
TCTATCTATCTATCTATCTATCTATCTATCTATCTATCTATCTATCTATCTATCTATCCCTCTCCCTCCAGCTCCCCTCCCCACTCCTCTCCCACCACTCTTGTCCCCAGGGACCAGTATCTGTCCCCCCTCTCTGCTCCCTTCTCTGCTCCTTCTCTCTCCCCTTCCAATAAACCTCTGATGTGAGCCCTGTTGTATGGTGCGACTCTCTCTCCCACCAATTTTTAAATTTTATCAATGAGGAACTGTGTTGAAGGGTCGCAGCATTAGGAAGGTTGAAAACTGAGTCTGTCTGACAAGGCCAGCCATTTAATTCAGCAATATATTGTTTCACACAGGTCTCAGATCTCTGAGGCTGGCCTTGAATGCTTTTTAGCTAAGATGATCTTGAACTTACAAACCTCCTATTTTCAACTCCCAAGTGCTGAATAACATGCAGGTACCACCATGCCCTATTTGATTCTGTGGTGGAGATGGAACCCAGGGCTTTGGATATGCTAAGCAAGCTTTGTACTGACTAAGCCACATCCCCAGCCCATTGCTGTAGCTCTACATGTTTAATTATTACCATTTGCTACCATCTACACTTTGTTATCCAAAAATCTCTATTGAGCACCAGCAGTGTGTTACACATTCAGTGGTGGCAGGCACAGTTGGCCTGAATATTTTGAAATATATGAGACCAGTTCCCCATAAAGTTCTTTTATTTCCTGTATAATCTTCTTAGGAAGTCTTGGGCTCCTCTGAGTGATAGACAAGTTCACTGGCGATTCCTCATCCATAGTCTTTGTGTTTGGTATCTTATTCTAATTTGGGCAAAAGCAACCCAGGAGCTGATCCATGTTTGACTCTCACTAGTCAAGAACAACCTCTTTCTCCTTTGACTATGATTGTTCTAAGAAGCAAACACCCAGTGCAGTCCTGGGAAGTGAAATTCATTGAGTATCCCAGAGGGGTGCTTGGGAAAGATATTCATATTCCGGAAAGGCATGGAGATACAGCAATCCTGACAAGACTTGGATGCCTTCATTTGGAGATATCGTGTGATGCTGGCTGTTGTGGTAGCCATCTGGTGGCCACCAGACAGGACAGCTCATAGATATGAAGTCAGCAGAGAAGACTGATGGAACCAGGGGTCTTAAAGACAATGTTTTAAAGCCAACAAACCCACTCTGAGGTCATTCTTCCTCCTGACTTCTTTGTCCCATTCAAATGATGGCATCACTTTGTCACTTAGTAACCAATCAATTCTTCTCTATTGAAGAACTAGAAATATGTTCATGACTGCATCCATCTTGATACCACTAATGTATTAAGAAAGGTTTCATTTCCCCATGTCTTTCCTCTATGGTTGAGTTTTTCTTACTTTTAAATTTTTTATTGTCCTCCTCATAACTCTGAGAATTCATTTTTTATAGGAATGCTATAATTTCTCTTCTTGTGAGATGTTATCTTAACTCCTTTAGCCTTATCTCCTGTTTCCTGCCTAAGTCCTATCTTTGCCCATGATTAATAAGATGGGGAAGCTGTTTACAGTCAGGAGAAAAAATTGAAGTGTTTTCAACCTGAGGTCTGACTGGGTTTACAGGGCTGAGCAGGAAAAATAAAAGAAGAGAGGGTAACAGGTGGAAGAAGGAAGGATCCTGCTGCTGTCTCTCTAGTCCATCTCCCAGACCACCGCCTGCAACACCCCATCCTCCTGGAAGATTGCTGCTTTACTGGCTTGCTCCTTAAGACCTGCTCAGCCTGTTTTCTTATACACCCCAAGACCACCAGTCCAGAGTTGGCACCACCCACAATGGACTGGGCCCTTCCACATCAATCACGAAGAAAATGCACCCCAACGTACCTGCAGGCCAATCATATGGACGCATTCTCTTCCTTCAGCTTCCTTTTCTCAGATGGCTCTAGCCTGTGTCAAGCTGACAAAACATGAACCATGACACGGCTGACCCACTTCACAGCCTCCTTTGTGTCTCGTCTTGTACTAGCCCGTTTTCTATAAACTCTGATACAATGGCACATAGTGGGTGAGAATAGATGTCTTTGTATTGCTCTTCCTCTGGATGAAAGGCTGGTAACTGTGCTTTCAGCTGTAAGGTTTCATGATGCCCTTTATCTGCCTGAGTTTTCTCTTTTCCTTTATGCTGAAATGTTCAACATAAATAGATTTTGAATATCCGTTAGATGATCCTTCTACATGCATTAAACGAAACTTAGGATTTTTTAAAAAGTGTGTCAAAATGGTGAATCACATGGGTTAATTTTTTAATCTGACATCAACCTGGAATTATTAAGATAAACTTTTCACTTGGTAAAATTTGTAAATTTTAGGTGAATTTATTCATAATGAATATTATCTACATATTTTGTTTTCCTTTAATGTTTTTGGCTCATAGATAGCCTCATGGTTTCATAAATGTTTCATCTATTTTTGAAGTTTTTTATGGAAAATTAGTATGCCTTAGTCGATGTTTCATTGCTGTGAAAAAACCACCATGACCATGGACCTCTTATAAAGGAAAACAGTCTTAGTCCTGATTTAACCGTTGGGTAGAAGGTTCCAGAGAAGCATTTTGGAGCAGACTGATGCAGGGCTCTGGTTTTGTGGAGGGAGGCCACTGGCTGTGTGTTCCATGGTTTCAGAGATGTGGAGCTGGACAGGTTGACTGCAACATCTTGAGTGACCTTTAGGGAATTGCTGGTCCAGAAGACTATGTTAATTTAATCTAACTTGCCAATTATAGTGACAAGAGTTGTTTATATTTCCTTGTATAAACATGGAAGTTTTGAAGCTTCCATGCACAAGTTCAGTAATAGTGACCCCTCTCAGTTCTATATAGCTGGCAATTTATGTCTGCTCCCCTGATGGTTCTTTGCTCTTCTTGATCTCAAGTAAGATTTTTATCGCAATGGCATTGTTTTGTTTTGGTTTTCTTCTGCTTCCTCTACTTTCTAGTTCCTCCATGATACACTCTCACATTCCTGTCTCCCAAACTTTGTGTCCTTATTTACTTTTATTTTTAATTTTTGAGAATGTCATATATGATTAGTGTATTTACATCACTTCCATCCTCCTTCTCCTCTTCTGCATACTCTCATATCTACCCTCATTCCTTTTAGAATTAATGACCTCTTTCTCCATAATTACTGTTAAACACACATGTACTCTCTCACACACACACAAACCTGTACAACCTATTGAGTTAATTTATTACTGCTTATATATGTATTTAGGGATGACCAATTAGCATTAGACAACTTATCAGGAAGGTCATCCCTGATGAAAACTGACTCCCTTCCTCCTCTTTCAATAGCCATTACTTGCCTGTATCTTCATCTAGAGGTGTGGCCTTGGGAAAATTTCCCTGTTCACATTGGCATGCGGACTGATGTTGTCATTATAGAATTCTTGTTTAGGCAATCACATTGTTGAGATGTCATAAGTACAGCTTCCCTGTCATGTCAAGAAGACTCTGTTTTTCACCATGTACCCTGGTCCTCTGATTTCCAACCTTTCCAAACACTCTTCTATAATGTTCTCTGAGCCTTTGAAGGGTTTATACTGAAGATGTAGCTATTGACGCTGGGTACCCCATGGTCACTTAGTCTCTGTGTTTTGACCAGTTGTGGATCTCTCTAATGGCTTCCGTATGTTGTACACAGGAGCATCTTTGATAAGAAGAGAGAGATATCCTTTTTTTAAAAAAAAATATAACCTGTTGAGACCAATTTGCTCTGCCCATATCTACTCCTTGGTGTCAGGCCATCCACAGGAGAATAGTCAACCAGGGGTCATGGGCTTAAAGAAAACAGACTGTCCCTCTCTCTCCCTGAGCTGTCCACAGCCCCTCGGTTAGGGGTGGGACTCATGAGCTCCTCCCCACTCCCTACTAGAATGTTGACTGGCCTGATCTTGTGTGGACAGCCACAGCTTCTGTGAGTATGAGCGCAGGGTAGTGGTTCTGCCATGTCCAGAAGACTCTGTTTGGCTCTGGTTCTCCCCAGGCTCCAGCTCTCACAATCTTACCACCTCCTCTTACTTGGTGGTCTCTGAACCTTGTCAGGGAGATTCTTTATACTTGGGCCAGTTTTAAGTTTCTGCATTCAGCCACAATCACCAGGCATAGAACCTTCTCTGCTGAGGTCTGAGAGCTGCACTGACCTATGAGAAGTGAGATATCAGTTCAGAGGACAGTTTGATACAGAATAACAGTAGTAGGTTCACCCTGGGACCTCTGAGCTACAACTTCTTAGACAGATTTACAGTAATACGTATGTGTTTCCTTCTATGGAATAAGCCTTAAATCTAATCAGAAAGGGCTTGGTTACCCCCATAACACTCATGCCCAAAAAAGATGTCTTCAGTACACTGAGGAACTCACCTTAGCAGGACCTGCACAGGCTTGGACCCAATAACAATGCATAATAGGTGGGAGAAAGGGTTCATAAGCCCCTCCTCTTCCCTACAAGGCTATTGGAAGTTGATGGTTGCTGGGGGTGGGGCTTTTCCTTCAATGGTGCGGTCATTGAGAAGTTGTCTGTTCTCCAGTAAATGGCCACGACCTCCCGTCTGTGCTCATGCAAGTACTGTAGTTAAAGTCAGTGGGTCTCTCTCTCTCTCTCTCTCTCTCTCTCTCTCTCACCTCCCAGCCCCCATACAAGACATGAAAGAAGAAGACTTGTTTAAAAAACGGGGGACTCCAATGTGAGAAAAGGGTGAGAGAGGGTAATGGAGGTGAAAACCATTACAATTTGTTACATGAACACATGAAACTGTCAAAGAATAAGAATAAATAAACATTTAAAAAAGAAAAAATTCAAACATGTGCCTCCATCAGTGTACTATTACTGTGAAAAGATGCCATGACCAGAGCAACTCTTATAAAGGAAAGCATTTAATTGGGGCCGGCTTACAGTTTCAGAGCTTTAGTCTATTATCATCACAGTAGTGCCCAGGCCGACAGAGGTGGTGTAACTGAGAAGTCTCCAGCCATCAGATCTACAGACAGCTGGATGGGAGAGATATTGGGCTTGGAATGAGCTTTTTGAAAAAAAAAAAACCTCAAAGCCCACCCCCGGTGAGACACTTCCTCCAACAAAGCCACACCTCCTAATCCTTTCACTGTGACCAGTTGTTCAAAGCTATGAGCCCCTGGAGGCCATCATCATTGAAACCACCACAACATGCAAAAGTCCAGAGAGCTCGGATCACTTGACAGGATTTAGAGTCACCTAGGAGAGACATTGCTGAGCACATCTGAGGGTGTTTTCAGAGGTTTAGCTAGAGGGAAGAATCACTTGGAATATGGGTGGCACCATGCTATTGGCTGGGTCCTGGATTGAATAAATTTAATAGTGGAGAAAGCCTAGGAGCGAATATTCATCTCTCTGTTTCCCCGACTGCTGATGCCAAGTGATCTGGAGCTGCCTTTCCTCTTGTTGCCGCACCTCCCCACCTTAGACTGTGAGCCAAAATAAACTTCCCTTCCTGAAGATGTGTCCCGTCAGGAGCTGAGCCACAGCAGTGAGAAAAGCAACTAGTACAATAGGAACTATTGACTCGTCGCCAGTCTTGATTCATCTGGAATCCCTGTCTACCCCTCGCCCCAATCCCTGGGTCATTTTGAGGAACATGTCGGGCATCATATAGTTTTATCTCTGCATCTCAGTGCATAAAGACTCCCGGTCGTGTATAAAGTCACCTTGTTGTACAAGTGTCTGTCCACTTCCTAGTCAGCACAGAATGTTCAGGTCTCAGATAGTACATATACCCAGAATTGAGCTCAAGCTGGACTTTAGAAAAATATCTGGCAGTCAGATAAGAACCAACGTTTCTCGGGAACTTGCGAAATGGGTTTGCTGTCTGCCAAGGTCATTTCCCTTGTGTTTGGCAAAAAAGGACACTTGGCTCTCCACTAACATAAACTTGAGGTACCTATCAGCTTCCCAAAGTCCATGCCAGCCTCCAGGCTCCCACAGTCCCTATTTACAAGTACCTGCTACACATCTCAAAGCCCCCACACTAGCATCCTGGCCCTTTTCACCTCCCCTAAACTCCCAGCCTTGCTCCAGGTCACAGGCTTCTCTCCCAACTACTTTTCCCTCCTTATAGCCACCTTGAGTTTTCTGCCACTGTCACCTGCTCTGTAACATCAGATAGCCCTGGCCATGTCTAGTCTTGTATCTTTTTCTCTCCGCTCTGGGCTCCTCTGGACGCCTCTGGCTATTTCCTCTCTCTTATACACAAGACTAACTGTCACCCTACCACTAATAGAGCTGCTGCCTTTGCTGGCTGTTTCTGCAGTTTCTTGACTGCCCCCCTTACAGACACAGACTAAAGGCTCAGTCTAAACTGTTGGCTTCCTTGGAGAGCCTGTGTCCTTGCCAAGCAGGTGACAGAAGACACTTAAAGACAATCTTCTCCTCTGCAGTATGTTAAAACGTGATAGCAATAATTTAGTTAAACATATACTCATGTTTCTACAATTCTTACTAAGAAATGTGTTCTATCCCTGTGGTTTTTACACAGCCGTGTGTTAACCACTGTCCAATGTGATCTTTAAACTTCTAAAGGGTCTGAACTCTTTCTTTGTGCTGTGTTTGAAGTAACGCCAGCCCTTGATTCAGAAGTAATCTGTCATGAATTCTGTTCAATGGAATCAAAAGCCCTGGCGATTGTTAGGACCCCATGAGGGAAAGAGCTCATGGCTTGAGTTTTGTAGGATACTCTAATGGCTATCAAAAGAAACTTGTCTCATGTATAATAAAATTTGGGGTGTTTCTTCCTGTTTGACAAATTTCAGCTGTCTTCCTTTCATGACTTTTTTTAAGTTAGTCTGTGTATTGTGGATTTGGTACTGTTCACTGAAAAGCTTGTCACTTGGAATATGTAGTGTCTCGTGGATAAATCATCAGTGTTATAAAAAGAAGCGAGGGAGAGCATTCTGCCTTTAGCCTTCTTAAAGAAACCACCCTATTGTGTCACTTTTTCCTGTGTAAAGTACTTTGTCTTCCTGAATGTAACTGTGACATTTTCATCTCTCTCTAAAAGCTTAAACAACACAGTGTCCTGTGGTGATTTCTGCCCTATGTTGTAAAGCAAAACTATATATACAGTGTTAAATACAATGCTATGTTAATTAAAAAGTGTAACTATCTTATTGTTCCATTATCTTTCATTCATAAGAGAATAGAAGATTAAGTAGGGGATGTACATGACCTTGGGCTGGTTCTGGTGCTTTGTGTCCTATCAGGATGGGCAGCTGGCTCTGGTCCTCCAGGCTTACTTGACACATTTGACCCAGGAAAGTTCCTCCCTTCCTTCTGACCGCACTTGCTCCTTTGCTGTCTGTCACTCTTCCTGCCCTCATCCTGGGGCTGCCAGGCAGGACCGAGAGTTGTGGGTCTTTTTGATCTTTATGTCTGACCTTGAAAAATCCGCAGAAGCCCTTTTTTTTTTTAAGAGTGAAATTCAAGGAATCTCGAGGGGGTGGGGAGGGCTTCTCTGAGTCCCTGACCCTGGTTCCAGTAAGCTTCCTGGACACTTCATGCTTAACAATAGTTTGCTGGCTACACTAGCCCGCTTTTCCCTGTCTTCTATCTGGCATGTTTCTTCCCTGCCTTAGTGACCAGAACAACCCTAGGGACAAGCAGGGTTTCTTTTATTGTTACCATCAATAAAAATTTGTTCTGCTTGATATCAAAGACTTCCCTTATTAATTTTGCATATGACACATGTTATTTTTCCCCATCATTCATGCTTTTTCTAGTTGCTCACTGAGAGACTAAATATACCTACACTCACATTAAAATGATTTTGTCCACTGAATATACATTTGAAGAAAAGGCTACCATTATGTTTGTAGACTGACAGTATGTTTTGAAGGCTAGCCAACCATTAAATGACAGACATACATCTTATAGTAATTTCATTTTTCAACTCTGTGGGATACTTTTGAGTGACTTTCTGGGATATCTAATCTCAGTGGATGTAGCTGAGCTGGTCTATGACTCCAAGGATCCATTTCTCTAACAGACACAACCAGGTTTTCCCTTAAATGACTGTCCATGATGTGTGTCCATCAAGATAAAACCTGCTGCAGCAGGAAACAACTGCTCATGTATCCTGTCCCGACTGGTAGATGTGTGCTCCCGACCACGGCTTCCAGCTGCACTGCTTCTTCCTGGTTCTTGCACCAGCTGCTGGGTTTCCTAAGACATGCTTCCCAACAACCCCCGCCCCACCCCCAGAGGAAACCAAAGGCTCTTTGGCTACCCAGGCAATTTATAGGACTGCAGAGAAAAACTGCTGTTGGGCTCGGCTCTCTGTGGGAATGTAACAAACATAAACATAGCACCGATGCCATGTTAGCCACTTTAGTACTATCACAGTGAGCTTGTCTGAAGAAAGGGCATCACTCTCTAAATCAGGTAAGGGGGTAGCAATCCCAAAGGGGGCAGTTCTACTCACAATCTTCCTCAAGCCAACACTAACCTACAATTAAAAAAAAAATCAAAAATCAAAGACAAACAAACAAACAAAACAAAACCCAAGGTCTTCTGTGTCCAGAAGTGAGAGCCAGACATTTCTTTCATAGCTAAACCAAAAAGATAAATTCCAAAGCCTTAAGGGACACAATGTAATCCAACCCCATAAACTGAATACCTGCCAGGAGATACTTAAGCCTGACATTTATTGTAGGCTTAACCTAGACTCGTGGCATAACCTAGACATAATTAAGAAACTACCAGTGAGTCTCTAAATAGTGCAATTTTATTTTGTCAATAAGAACTGCTTATCTATCCAGTCAATGTGACTTTATCCAATCCTATCACTTGCAAGGTCTTGGAGGGTTGAAACTGAAGCCCTCCAACATCTCCTTACATGTAGTCCCTGCAAAGAAATCTAAAATCTGCCTTGAAGAGCAACTTTCAATTCCTAGGTCTCTGTATGCAAAGGACAACATAGCTGTAGCTAGAAAGATTATCCCCTCAACTAACAGAGTGCTCTTCAGGGGTATTGTAAACGGTAGGAGGGGGAAATTCATAAGACACTGAGGAGGAAGGAGGCAGCTGGGCCATATTATATGCTTGAATCGCTTCTCTATCTGAACCCAAGAACCATGAAAGACTTAGATTTTATCTGGGAAGCTTATTGTGATTATTCTTTCTTCAATGGGGACATCTTACTGTGACCATTTAAATGCAAGTCCCCTCCACTCCAGGCCTCAGTCCACTGAGATAGAGACAACATCATCCGTGTGGAGATCTTGGCAAACTTGTGTTAGTTGCACCCAACTAAATGATTTTGTGGTTCATGTATTCCCAGGTTGCTAAGTCTAGGCTTGCTGTGGGAGCTCCTTCCATTTCTTCAGCCAATAGCCTTTAAGATATCAGCCCACTTGGGCATGGTCTCTTATACTATAAATGCAGCNCTTCAGCCAATAGCCTTTAAGATATCAGCCCACTTGGGCATGGTCTCTTATACTATAAATGCAGCTGTAAAGCCTGTGTTCACTCTCTTGCTTCCGGCTCTCACTTCTGGCTGCTAGACTCTGTTCCTGTTCCCTGTTCATGCAGAGGACTGTGATCTAGGACAGTGATCTCTAAGTCTCCCCTAAATAAATTACCCTTTATTATACATAATTCTGAACTAGTATGGGATTATTTCATATCCACCATCATCTGGCACCCGAATGTGGGGACCGGTCTGCCAGCTGCGTGGCATGTTAGGCACTGACTATCCCGCCTACTGCTTTAGCTGGCCCTCAGATGCAGCAGGCTGCTGCTCAGTGCTCCCTGGCTTGTGACCCACACACCAGCTCTCATACTGCTGCCTGCAATCCCTGTGGTGCACAAAGTCCACAACTTGCACTGATGGAAAACTTTGGGTTTTCTCTTTATCCTGGGCCCCAACTCTCAGAATCATTTTATCATCTTATTAACTGTTCTTAATTTGTTAAACAAAGCATATTTTTCAGTACCTAAGTAAGCAACAGGTGCTGTTCATTGCTGCTAATGTCTCTCGGCCATGTGGTTGCAACAGCAACAGACACCTGCTGGCCAATAACAATTATTACACCTACCCCAATTCATTGTAATTACTTTAAGACAGGGAAGATCTGAAAAACTATAAAAATGACTGATAACATCAATAATTATTTTGCTTATATTATGGAAGGTATTATGCAAGACTTGTGTCATTTTCCTTCCTTTTATTTGATTCTAGGAAATAGCTTTGTTTTCAATATTATCTCATTAAAAAATGGTTCAATACTAAGGAGAGAGATAGCACCAATGTGACAAAATTAGCTGAAAGAATTTGTGCTTTTAAATCTATCTAAATCTGTTAAAAAGTTATGATATGTTCAAGGATGAGACATTACAGGAGATTCAGACTTTAAAAAAGGCAATAATAAAAATACTTGAAAAGATTGAGGAATGTATTGAAATTGATGAGCAGGGACAGTAGGTACAAGGACAGGATTTAGCTTCATTAGTACATGCCAGGACCTGAATGACTTACACAGAGTTTCATCTGCATATCTGGTAATTTCCTCAGAGAGACCATCAGGCACAAAGTGCCCTAAGGCTGTCAAAGAATATGCATGAGAACCAATATGTATAAGCAATATAAAAGAAATAAAAACAAGCAATAGTTTCTTATGAGTTACATTCACCATTTGTCAGAGAAATGGTGAAAATGTGGGGCTTCAAGCACTAAGCTACTCCACATGATTGGTTTCAATTAATCTCAGTGATCCTAGAAAATGGACCTCAGCTGCTTTGGAAGTGTTATTGGAGAGGAGAGGCAAAAATTTTAGAGCAACAGGGGAAAACAAAAGGATTTGAGATGTCCCAAGATAAAATTTTTGGTGAGGGTCATTACTCTGATCCTCAGAAATAGACTCACTATGACGAACACACCTTGTCCCTAGCTTTAAATGCTTGGGAGAGGATTCAGGAATCATGAAAGAGGACTGAGTCATATATAAAAGATTAACTAAGGCTATACAATTAGGAGTGACAGACCCTGAAGCTAGACATGTACTAATTGAATCCTTGGCTTTGAAAATGCCAACTTAGAATGTAAGAAGATCCTTGGGCCTTTAAAGCTTAGATTAGCACACATAGATGAATGGATCTTGCATACAATGAATGTTGAAACATTTAACTATAGTACTGAAGCTTGGGTAGGAGAAGTGATTTCCAATGGTATGAGGAGACACCAAAATGCCGAATGTTTTAATTGTGAAAGAATAGGACATCTAAGAAGGGACTGTAGACAAGGAAATCCTAGGATTAATGTCTTCTCTAGGAATGGCAAGAATAGGAGGACTTACCCTTCTGGTATTTATAGGAGGTGTGGCAAAGGCCGACGTTGGACTAATGAATGTAGGTTGACAAGAGACAGACAATGCAACATGATACCACTTGGAAACTCCTTGGGGGGACCTCTCGCAGGCCCTGATGTCAAACAAGGCCCAATCACTCCCAGTCACTATGGAGAACATGTCTCACCAGGAAAATTAAACAATCCATTGCCTATTGTAAAAACCATACTGTACTGGCTGATGGCATAGATATGGAGGACATGTCAAAAAGTCAAGTAGGAAATAGGAAACATATATTGTGGCTTCTATAAATCATCAAAGACCAAAGCTTAAAGTGCATATAAATGACATTATAACTGAGGATTACTAGACACAGGTATGGATATGACTATCATTACTCCAGAATCTTGGCATCCAGATTGGCCTCTTCAAGAGGCAGACATTCAATTCCTAGGAATTGGAACCCTATCTCAGGTAAAACAAAGCACGAGGTGGGTTGAATGCATAGGGCCAGAAGGACAGAAAGGAAGGCTGAGGCCATATGTTGCTAATATTGAAGTGAATTTATGGGGCCATGACCTATTGCAGCAATGGGATACCCGGGTAAACATTCCTGCAGTCCCCCAAACTCATGTTTCTTGGAAGGATATTATAAAATATTATAAACAAAGGTCACCAGCCATTCAGGCTATACAAGTACACAAAGCAACTAGCAAACCTTCAGAGGTGCTAACAGCTTTGCCTTTAAAATGGTTAACTAAGAAACCCATAAGGGTTAAATAATGGCCTTTAACAGAAGACAAACTGCAGGCTTTAGAAAAACTGGTACAAGAGCAATTAGATACTCACCATATTGAAGAATCGACCAGCCCTTGGAATTATTCTGTATTTGTTAAAAAGAAATATGGAAAATGGAGAATGGTGACAGATCTAAGAACTGTCAACAAGGTTATCTATCCTATGGGCCCTCTACAATCTGGAATTCCCCTGCCTTCTCTAGTACCAAATGGATGGCCTCTTATAGGTATTGATTTAAAGGGTTGTTTCTTCACTATACATTTACAAGAAAAGGATCAGGAAAAATTTGCTTTCACAGTGCTTATAATAATTCTCAGCCTACTAGGAGATACCAGTGGACTGTCCTCCCACAGGGAATGCTCAATAGTCTCACCCTGTGCCAATACTTTGTAAATCAGCCATTGGAAATAATATGCAAGCAATTTCTGAAGACTATAATTTACCATTACATAGATGACATTTTGTTTTCTGACTCAAATGCAGATACTTTGGAAAGAATGTTTGAGGAAGTAAAAAGTAGTTTTGCCTAAATGGGGATTACAAATTGCTCCTGAAAAAAATATAAAGAGGAGATTCTATCAATTACCTAGTTTACAAAATAAGTTTACAGAAAATTAGAACACAAAAGAAGCAAATTAGGAGAGACTGATTGTGGACTCTTAATGACTTTCAAAGATTGTTAGGAGATATTTCCAGTCTATGGCCAGGTGTTGGGATAACACCTGACCTAATAGTTCATTTACACAAAACCTTAGATGGTGATAAAGACTCAAATAGGCCCAGAGAATTAACTGCTAAAGAGGAAAAAGAATTGATGGTTGTTGAAGAGAAATTACAGGAGGCACATGTAGAAAGGGTGAATCCAAATTTTAATTGTATTCTAGTCATATTGCCAGAATTTCCTCTACAGGAATTTTAATGCAGAGGGAAGATATTACCTTAGAATTGAGCTTTTCATAACATAAACCAAGTAAAAAAATAAAAAATATGTGGAAAAAAATCTCTGAATTAATTATAAAAGGAAAATTGAGACTTCGTTAACTAGCAGGTATAGACCCAGCAGAGATTACAGTTCCTTTTACTGCTGATGCAATTAAAATGATAAGGGAAGACAATGAACCTTGGCAAAGAGCTTGTGCTAATTTTGGGGGAGAAAATAATAGCAATTATCCCAAAAGTGATAGAATTAACCTTATAATGAGAACTACTTGGATTCTTCCCCAAATTGTACATGATGCACCAAAAACTGGAGCCTTTACATTTTATACAGATGCAAATAAATCAGGAAGGCAGGTTACAAAACAAAAGAATCATGTAAGGTAGATCAAAGCCCTTATAATTCTGTCCAATGCTATTCTCATGGTACTAAGGGATTTTAAAGAACCTCTCAATATAGTTACTGATTTCAATATGCAGAAAGAATTGTCTTGCATATTGAAACTGCTAAATTTATACTAGATGATAGAGAATTGACTTAATTATTCATACAGGTTCAAGGCACAATCAGGAATAGGTTTTGTCACATATACATAAGACACATCTGATCCCATACAGGTCTGCCAGGTCCTCTAGCACAAGGTAATACAGAAATTGATTGATTATTGATTGGAAGTATGCTGAAGGCCTTAGAATTTCATAAGAAACATCATGTCAATAGCAAAGGTTTAAAGCAAGAATTTTCTATTACATGGCAACAAGCTAATGAGATTATAAAGAGATGTCCTACTTGCTCTTTCTATAACCAAACACCATTAGCCGTAGGGAGTAACCCAAAGGGTACTCAAAGGAATGAGATCTGGCAGTTGCATGTGTTCCATTTTACAGAATTTGGAAAATTAAACTATGTACACCACAGAATTGACACTTATTCAGGTTTTCAATAGGCAACTGCCTTGAGCTCAGAAAAGGCTGATTCAGTAATCATGCACTTATTAGAAGTTATGGTCATAATGGGTATACCTGCACAAATACAGACAATGGTCCAGCATACATGTCTAAGAAAATGCAATAATTTTTTGCTTATTATATTATAAAGCATATTACAGGTATATGAAACAATCCTACGAGTCAGGAAGTTATAAAAAGATCAAATTGAACTATAAAGGATATGCTAAAAAAAACAGAAAGGGATAGAAAATACCCCCAGAAATAGATTGCATAATGCTTTATTAATCTTGAATTTTCTTAACGCTAATAAAAAAGGCAAAAGAGCAGCAGAGAGACATTGGATAATAGAAAAGCTTCTGAATTAAATCAGCCAGTATATTTCAAGGATGTGCTGACTTCACAATGGAAACCAGGAGATGTGTTGGGGAAGGCATTTCGCTCTTGTTTCCACAGGAGAAGAAAAACTATGGATACCATCGAAGTTAATAAAGATTCAGTTTGAAAAAGAGAAATCTCTTGAAAAAGAGAAATGACAGCTCATTCACAGAGGTGACGATAATAAAGGTGGTAAGGAAATATCATAAGGGCTGGGGCAGTGTTCTGTTCTTGTCTTTGCAGGAAACATTCATCTTCAAAGACTGGAGAGACCTTGAACATCTACATGCCTAAAGATAAAAAGATAGCTATCCAGAAAGAATCAACAAGCAAAGAGAAACCTGCCTTATGATGCTGTGTTATCTGCATGTAAAATTTGATTATTTGGACATGCATACATCTCTACTTAAAAATAAGAGCTGGCTTTGGAGTTGGACAATGGCTATCCTGCTCTAAATCCAAACATGTTGTTAAAAGAAAAATTCAGAATTTCTGTCTCATGTCAGGAGCCACCTAGTATGGGACAGAAAGAAGATAGATTTTAAGAAATATTTTACTTTTCTCCATGCCCATTTTGTTTATATTATATCTCTCATTAAACATATGTTTATATGAATAATGCTTAAATTTTCATCAATGAACAGTAGATTTTCCTGCAGTAATCACTGAAGCCTCCAGGAAGAAGATGGGGCCCCACAACAATGACTCCATCTGGTTGATATGACATCATGATGCTGATAGCACTACCAAGGCACTGCTAGTACTGGCTTTTGGGTACCAACTGTGGAAATGGTGCACCTTCTTACAACGTTCTGGCCAGAACTCCAAATAAGAGCTTCAAAGCAATAAAACAAACAAAAAGACCCTATTGAATACTCAGAGACCATTTGTAATTATACAAAACAGCAATCTTGAAACTTAACCATCATTTTACTTTTGTAGGATCCCACAAAAGAACTATCGCCCCCATGACAGCAGAAAGCAATTCTAGAAAGTGAAGTCTCCTCTCCCAACAAAGTTTGTCCTCACAGTTAGAGACACCATTTAGGGTTGATTATTACTAGCATAGGGTTGGGGGTTGGGATGGAAATTATGTAGGCCTTGAGATAAAAAAGGGGGGAGATTGAATGGGATAATAGGAAATTTAGTGTGAACTTATTCACACTAATAATAATAATAGTAAGTAATAGAGTGAATACTTGTGAGCTATTATTTATAGACAATTTACACTGGTATAGTTTCTTTTATATTGGTACAAATTCAAATTATATTTGTTATTTCTGTTTACAGTATTTGTACACCTATGCAAATTTATTTTGTCATATTGTATACATGCATGCTTCTACCTCTGTTTAAGAAATTTTGTATATTGTTATAATTTTAGGATATATTTATCATTTGCATTAGGTTCTTTAGATACATAGAGATTGTGTTCTGCATAGATAGGTAATCTTCAGCCACTTCAAGGATCAGTAGAACATGGCATTTAAATAACTTAGGACTCTGTTGATGTGAGATATGATTGCTCATGGCAGCACCAATCTATTCCTGAGAGAGTGTTGAGCATCAAAGATGCTCCACTTGGAGTTTGTCTTCTTCTTGGCCCAACTGGCCTTTGGGCAAGAAAGTGCCCATGCCTTGACACTGACAAAGTACACAATGTCCAGACTGCACAAGCAGGATATAAGAAAAAAGATTGTCAAATCTTGCCAAGACAGGGAAAGACAGTTTTTAAAAATTCCATGCCTCTTAAGATGGTCTGTGAGTTACTCTTGGCTGTAGCCAAAGTTGGTTACTTCAATATTGCAAATGAGACTTTGGGTAATTGCTCAGACAACCAGTTGTCTCTGTCATCTACTGCACATTTTGGAAGCTACTTGATTGTACTTCCTGCCTACTCAAGTAATATTATCTCCCTTCTCAGGCCTTCGATGGAGTTGAAGATTAGATAGTCATAGTTACCGTGGTCTTATGATCTAGCCAAGCCATTTCCTAAAAAAGACTTAGACTCCTTAGAATAGAATGTTTATTAAAACATTTAGTATATATTCCTTTCTTAATGTTGTTTATGATGGTTGTAATTCTAATATTATACTTGATATCTGTTCCTAGTGTATATAGTTTTATATTGGGTTTGGAACGCTCTCATTTAAACAAAAGGGGGAGGTGCTGTGGGAGCTCCTTCTGCTCCTTCAGCCAATAGCCTTTAAGATATCATCCCACTTGGGTGTGGTCTCATACTATAAATGCAGCTCTAAAGCCTGTGTTTACTCCCTTGCTTCCAGTTCTCATTTCTGGCTGCTAGACTCTGTTTCTGTTCCCCACTTGTGCAGAGGACTGTGAGCTATGACAGTGATCTGTAAGTCTCCCCATATAAATAACCCTTTATTATACATAATTCTGAACTAGTGTAGGACAGGCTCACTTTTCGTTGTTGTTAGAGGCTGTTTGTTCATTTCTGGCTGCCCAGAACCAAAATAATTACACAGATACTATATTATTTGCAATACCATTTGGCCAATAGATTGAGCATATTTTTAGCTAGCTCTTATATCCTAAAATAACCCATCTCCATTCATCTGTGTATTGCCACATGGCTGTGGCTCACTGCATAAAGTTCTGGTATGTTTGTCTCCTGTGGGTGGCTACATGGCTTCTTTCTGACTCTGCCTACTCTATACAACTCTTTCAGCCTGGCTTTAGTCTGTTAAGCCGTTGGCCAAAAGCAGCTTCTTTATTAACCAATGGCAATAAAACATATTCACAGCATCCATCACCTCCCACATCATTTGGTTGTGTCACATTAGTGTAGTTTGCCTTGGTATGTTCTCATGATAATATGCTTGTCTCCCCTATCAATACACTGCCATCCAGTTATCATTGGCCATTTTTATTTTGCTAAACCCTGCCCCCAAGCTACTGAATTCAGAAAATCATTAGAATCAGTTTCCTTTCCCTTGCTGTTGGAAAATGAGTTTTAAATTATTCATATTAACACCCTTCAGATAAATTGAACTTCTAGACTTATTCAAGAGTGTTTAAGTAAAGATTAGTAAAAATAAATCAATTTTTATATTAATAGAAGGCATTTTTAAACTATTAATTTCACATTAACCATTGGTTTTAACTTACCGAAGTATGTCATCAAGAAATTTAAGAGTCATTAATTTTAATGAGGAAATAAGTAAAACATCACAATTTTAACATTACAAACACTCTCAACTTCTACTTCTAGCCTTGCAACTCCCTAGCTGGCAGAGCCCTTCCCCTACCACATACATCCTCTAAACATGCTGACTGTGGCACTTTTTAAAATACTTTCTGTTAATTTCAACTAAATTCGTGTCTAAATTGAGTCGAAAGTAAAGGTAGTTCTCTAACCAGAAAACTAACTTGGACCACAGAGTAAAAGTGAGCGAGCCGTCAGCCAGCATCTCCCGGATGTTGTTGCCTGGTGCTGTGGCCTTGAGCTCAGGCTCACCCTTGGTAGTTGTCGTCACCTCACTCCTCTGCTCTGATAAAAACCAGCCTGGGAGAAGAAAAGTCCGTCTTCTGGGGGAACCAGGAGAGGAATGACAGCTGAGACTACATGTCCAGGAGTAGCACTGCCCAAATGGAGCAACCCCACATCAATCATTTACTAAGAGAATGCCACCATAGACTTGCTCACAGGTCAGTCTGATGAAGGCAATTTCTCAGTTGGGGTTCCCTTCCCAGGTAACCCCTGTTATTGCAAGTGACAAGACAACTCAACAGTGCAGTCAATATATGATTTATCCCCCAAAGGCACTGCATATGAAGCTAAAGGCAGTGCTTTCACAGTGACAGCCCAATCAGAACATTCTGGGTAAACGAAGGACTGCATGCAACAATGTTCCCATGGATTATAAAGAAACAGAATGATTCCTGCAGCCTGGTGACATGTCACTTACCATGATGTCATGGTGTAACTCTTATTTTCAGACTTAAAAGTAACCACTTAAATTCTGGAGATGAAAATATTGTATCTTATTTTATTCAGCAGATAAGCAGATTATATTGGTGAAAAAACATCAGGAAAACAGTGGGATAATGAATAAACTGTTCGTGGTAGAGGACAAAGGAATGTGAGCAGAAAACGCAGAAGGAAAAGTGAAGAAAAGGCTCTCCTCACTGAGGTTGAGAGGAGAGAGCAGGCAGTACTCACAGAGGGAACGACTCCTTTCTGAATCTGGAAAAGTTTAAGTGGGCTCATGAGGCTTGGGAAGAAGAAATGATGTCACATTTAGAACCATTACAGGAAAATGTTATGTCCCATCCCAAGCCCCATGGGGAGGGGCAGTCAACAGACTCTGAGAAACATTGGGATGTCAATGGTTGAACAGAAGAACCCATCACTAGACTGTCTATGGTCTTCTCATTTGCAAGAAAACCCATCCAAGCACTTGGGCTAACATTTCCAGAAAACTGAATAAACGTAAGTGCCAACTTGAATTCTTATTACAAATGAAAGAAAAAAAGATATTTATAGAGAAAACTCTTAAATGGATTGAAAGACCTACATAATTAGATCTCCATAAAATGTTCCATCCTTCACAGATTTTCTCCTAACATAATATTTCTATTGATTATTTTGGAATTTCATGCAATGTATCTGGATTTTACTCACTTCCCATTCCTCCTAGGCCCATCCTTTCACCCATGTGCCTTTCCCCACAATATGTATATATAATTTATATATATATTTATATATATAAAGTCTAATTTGTGTTCCCCATATACTCACTGGATCTTGATCAAATGCCCAGTGGCCAGACCTTTAAAGATAACTGAATTTTTTCCCACCAGAAGCATCAACTGAAGAGCTACACTTTAGCATCTTTATCACAATATATAAGGTCTCTCTTCAACAGATTCCTGTATGGATTGTTTATTTTTAGGGGTGGGGGGGTGGAGATTGTCACAGAAGCCTTCGATGTCTCTCATTCTCAATTGTGAGTCTGCAGTCATCGATACCACTGCAAAAGAAGCTTCCTTGGTCATAACAGGCAGTGGCAGCACAGATCAAGAACATCCACATGGTCTCTCGTGGCAGCACGGACCATAGAGGCCTTTCAAGGAGGTTTAATCCAGAAAATGAACCATTCTTCACCTCACATATCTTGTGAGCTCCAGACTGCGGCATACTACCCTTCAGGCCCGACGACAAGAACATGCTCCTTTTTGTCTGCCATAGCCGTGTTCCCATACCTGTCACCTCTGCAGCAGCGTCCTACCTAGTTCAG
>LOEQ01001116.1:255956-272405 GCA_001685075.1 Bramus lutescens | reverse complement strand
GGGGGGGTCCCTTTGACAGCATTACCTGTTTTTCTTTCGCTAAGGGCGTGCAGAAGGCTCACCTGTGCTAGGTGGCATTGCCATCTGGGAGGGCTCCTCTGAAGGTTCTAGGCCTTCATAGAGAGTTCCATAATTACCATCCCAAAGAATCAATGCTGGCCCCCAAATTCTTAAGGAAGCTTGCTTTCTGTGTTGTCTTCCTTCTCACCCAGTATCAGCTGTCCCCCACCTCCAACCTCTATAACTGAATCAAGAAGAGCCTCCAGGACACACTGCCCGAGACTCTGGGTTTTATGGAACAAGAGTAATTTAATTATCAGTCCTTGCATGCTGAAGAACTCATGACCCAGACTCAATACAGAATCTTTCCAGAGTGGGAAGCAAAGTCTCCCATTTTTCCTGAGCTTCCATTCTTATTATTCTGAAGGTAGTCTGCTTCCCAAGGTTACCTTCTCATTGGAAAAGTAAATATTTCATATCATACTTTTAAAAATATCATGGGTGAATTTGAAAGCCTGCCAAGGAGTTAGTCACCTGACTGTAAAAGGAATTCAAGTAAATTAATAGAAGAAAGACAAATTTTTTTAAAAAAATAATTAGTCAAAAAGGTATCTTTGGTAAAATTTTGGTCATTCAGAGGTTGCTATAGTTACCTTATGTAAAGAGTCATTACAAACCAATAAGAATATTGACATATAAATTAAGGATCCCAATGGTAGGTGATTAAGATTAGGAGATCAGATTCAGTTTGTTTAGGGCTCAAATCCAGGCTGTGATATTTGGTGGTTTTTACAGGGCATGATCTGAACTCCTACATACTTCTTTGACTTACGTTTAAAATGATAGAATTAACCAAGCATGATAATGTACATACACTTTGAATCCCAGCCTTGGGAAATAGGAGGATCTCTGTGAGTTTGAGGCCAGACTGATCTATAGAGAGAATTCCAGGCTAGACACTGCTACATGAGTTACTGTATCAAAATAGAATAAAATAATAAAATGATAGTATCATTAAGAATAAGGTCCCACATGAACAATGCCTAGTGTAGCTATAAAGACTCTAATATTATTTTGACTAATCATATAGATAGCAATTGCAAACTCCTGAGTCTCATGACTGATCAAGCATCTAAATTAATACAGATTAGATACCATCTGAATTTAAAGATAAATTCTAATAGTCAGTTTTGATACATATATGGTAAATCTCAGACTGAGTGTAAACTGAGATGGTTTTTCCAGAAGGCAATTTAGACATTTTATCAAGGGCTGTCAACATTTTTGTAGTCCCTGTTTTGGACTGTGGCCAGAAGCTGTTTGGATGTGTTTGGATTTTTGGAAGTTTGGATGTGCTCCCACCCCCCATGAACATCATTTGTGTAGACTGCATTGCTCTTGGGGCCCTATAGACCTGCTTAGGTGAGGCCTGTCATTGACTTACTCAATTCATAGAAATCAAGGCTATAAATATGAGCACACATAGATTTATGTGTGTGAGGATTATTATCACAGTGTATTTCACCAAAGCAGAAATTGTTGATGTTGTATAGTTCCTTCAACAGAGAAATAATAAATGATAGGTTCATACAATGAAACTACATCACCATTAAAAACTCATGTGAAGAGATGAATAACACAAGGAAATACCCAAGTCTGTTCCAAGGCAAATGCGGCTTCATTACTATTTTCAACTTAAAAGAGTAAAAATTCATTCATTAAAAAGTTACTCAACTTGGGGAGATTAAATAATCAGATATTAATAATTATAAACTTTGATGTAGATACTAAGATGGGGTCCCAGCACAGTTTTTCCTCACAAATGTTTGTTCCAACAAAATACAAGCTTCAAAAATCCAAGTGTTCAGCTGCAGATCACTACATTGAGAATGACGCTCTTATTAGTGGCAATGGCAATATGGCTGATTTTTTGAAGTTACCGATTTCTAAACTCTGAAATGTCCACAGTAAACTTGAGTTCCTTTATGAGAAGAACACTTTTAATAATATAAAGACTACCACAAATGCACTTTTCTTATTCAGGTCTATTTATTTAAATACTTTGAATATGAAATATTTTTAAATGGAAATATTTCTTTTGGAAAATGGGGAATACCGTTCATTAATCACTTGGTCTTCTCCCTATTAATAAAGACATAAATATAGGTGCAAATTAACTGAATTTATGTTGTGAGAAGGTGATGGGACACTCCACAATAGAGAATGTAATGGCAGAGTTTGAAGATGGGAGGGCAGAGGAAGGTTCACGGTGGCATTAGAAAGACTCACACTACAGTGGTGGGGTGCTGTCAGTCAATAATAAAATCCTACCACAAACAACACGAAGACACAAAGCTAGGCTGCAGTGACACGGCAGGATGTAGTGAATGAAAGGGGAATTTAAGGCAGAGTTGAAAATGAGAATGTACAAAGTTGTAACAGTCTTCATTCCTTCTCATAAATCTGGCCAGATTATCATTCATGTTCAAGGAGTTGACAAATACAGTCACTACAACCCACTTCTATCCCTAGGGTATTTTTGTCCAATATCACACATCTGGATCAAAACTGAACAAAAGATGAGTTTAGCATCCAGACATTTCATCTACACAATTACAGGCATTCACTTGTCTAGAAACACAAATTGAGAAAACTCAATGTCCCTCAAGATTTGTAATGTTCAGTAGACAAAGCTTTAACGTCATGAGGGGGTCTGAAGCATTCAAATTCTTGACTATAACTCTCCCAAGGAGAAGTACATTTAGGCTTACAGAAAATTAAATTCACAGGGCAGGGCAGAAGAGACTACCAGACAGCATCTCATTGTGCTAATCCTGCTTCTGCCCTACAGTGTGGAAAATCAGGGGAGCCTGCTGCCTTTAAATGGCCTGGGAAACCAGAACAAAGATAAACAATTGCATTCTATAAACATATCTGAAATTCTATTATAGGAAAGGTTTCTGGGAGAATGGAGAGAGATACAAAAGCTGTGACATGCCATCGCTGCCTCCAGGTTTTTCCAGTTGAGGGAGAGAGTCAGGTAGGAAGGCAGCTGCAAAGCATTGCAGGATTTATTAAAATGCTGAACTGATGGAGAACACAGGAAGAGGTTAAGTGACAGTTCCTAGGAAGGGGCTTCAATCACTATCCTAGCAATGCTTGGTATTTTTGCTCACAGCAAGGCTTGGGGACTTGCAGTCTGAGCACCACCCAGTAGTTTGTAGAGAACACAGACCCTTGTTTACACTAGGACCCCCTGAGTCAGCAGCTTAGGGGAGGCCAGCCCAGGAATCAATACTAACAGCTCCCCAGATCATGTTTATGGACTCCAAGCTTGAGAAGAAGCATTGCTCTGAAGCACCATGATATGAGGACATAATCCATTCTGTTGGTCACGATAAACCTTTAATAACATGCATTTTAAAAATCAATAATTACACATTCTCATTATTGAAAAATTAGAAATGTAGGAGAACACAGAAGAAGAACATTCTTAATGCATCAATATGCTGGCTAGAGATCTCAGAGGCAGAATCGGGGACAGAGGATGAGAAAATACATGCAAGGGATCCATGCATCTGTGTCAAGGCCTTTGTTTCTCCACCCAAGTTAATGTGTTTGGACACACAGTCTCTAGCTGATGGGGCTGTCTGGGTAGGTGATGAAGCCTTTGTAATTTGTGGATTACCTAGAGGATGTAGGTGCCTAGGTATTGGCTTTTGAATGTTATGCTCACTTCCAGTTCTGGTCCGTGGTGCTATCTGCTTCCTGATCCACTAAGTTGTGAAGAGCCCTGGGTGATACTCCTGCCATCAGAAATTCCAGCACGCCTCCCAACACTGTTGGTTGGTACTCCTTAAAACCATGATGCTGTGGAATAATCCTCTTGTACATTGTAAAGATTTGTCACTTGAAATGGTTTAATAAAATGCTGATTGGCCTGTAGCCAGGCAGGAAGTGTAGATGGGTTGGCCAAACTAAGGATGATGGGAAGGAGAAGAGTGGCGTCAGGAGTCACTAGCCAGATGCAGGGGGAATAGGAGATGAATGTGCCATGCTAATAAAGGTAACATCATGTGGCAGAGAGTAAATAAGGAATATGGGTTAACTTAAAATGTAAGAGTTAGATAGTAATAAGTCTGATAATAAGTAATGTTTGTCAAGCATTTATAAGCAGTATTAAGCCTCTGTGTGGTTATTTGGGAAGCAGGTGCCAGGTTTTTGGGACTGAACAGCTCCAGGACAGGAAACTTATGCCTACGTAATGAGGCAAATTATACCTATTCACCCTACATTATTGTTGTCAGGTATCTGGTAACAAGGCTGGGAGAAGTAGCTAATATAATATGAATTGTTTGTTTGCACGCGTGTGCGCGCGCACACACACGTGTGTGTGTATGTGTGTTATAGGTTTTTTTTTTGTCAATTTGACACAAGCTTTGGTAATCTTGGGAGAGGGAGCTTCAATGGAGAAAACGCCTCAATAAGACTGGACTATAGGTAACCCTGCATGGGTATTTTCTTAATTAACAACTGATGCAGGATGGCCCTGGGGGATGTTACCACTCCTAAGCTGGTGGTCCTGAGTTTTAATAAAAAAGCAAACAACAACAACAAAAACCAAGCAAGCAGAGTGATTACAAACCAGTCATCAGTCACATCCCTCTGTGGTTTCTGTCTCAGTTCCTGCCTCTAGGGTCCTGCTGGAGTTCCATCCCTCAGTGATTCTGAAGTGTTACTTTCAGTCTTGGTGTTTTAGCATAGCAACAGAAAACAAACTGGACAAAAGTTGGTACCAGGATCATGGACTATTGCTACTACAGGCTTGCACATGCTGTTTGTGGGATTTTGGAGCACTGGGCTCGGAAGGCTACTGAGTGCTCAGGACTTAAAGAGTTGTAGTGAGAACTTGGAGGATAATGCAGACAATGGTAGCCTGCTCTGTAAAGTTTCAGAGGGAAGAAAAAAAAAACACCATCAACAAAAATCAAACAAATCTATTGGGGCTACTTATTTGAGACTCTCGATTAAAAATATGTGGAAATTAAACCCTCGCTTTACTACGACAATTGATACTGGTTAGCTGAAGAAGAAAATGATTTTTGATTAACAAGTGATCAGCATCACAGAGGTGAAATCTCTGTGAAGTATTTCTTTGGCATCAGCATGCAGAAATTGCTTTCCATAGTGGGCTAAGGCTGTAGCTCAAGCTGGACGTTGAACTTGGTAATGTGTAAAGAGTTTCACTGGCCTTACAGCTAGTGCTGGTTTTGGTGTCATGAAAACTGCAGAATTAAAGGGAAAAGAGAGTGGTACCATGAGAGGCCACAAAAGGTCAATAGTGAAGGTACAGCCTCAGTTGCACGGGTCACCCCCAAATATTGGAGGTGCTAGGAACATGTGACAACTGCCAAAAGATACCAGGATGTGTAGGGTTGAGCTGATCCAAGCCTCTAAGACAAGCTGGATGTGCTACAGATGGCAGAGACAGAGAAAAGGCATCGCCCATGCCCTTTGGCGCCCAGAAGACTGTGAGTGAGTCCAAGGCCTTGAACACTGAGTTATTTTCACTGTTGAAGTTTAGTTTTGCTTTCTCTGATTTTTTTTTAATGCATTGGTTCTTTTCTCTTGGAGTAAGAAAATATTCAACATGGTCTTTGTTTGTTTTTCATTTTACAAGAACCTAAAGTTAAGATGCTTTGGATTCTTAAAGACTATGAACTTTTAAAGTGCTGTAATGTTGAAATACTGTGGGACTTCAAAGTTACTGTGTGTCTTACATTGTGATGTTGCTACTCAACGTGAGTTCTTGGGGATAAACAAGAAACAAAAGATTATGATGTAACAGAGAGGTGTTCATGTGCCAAGCTGACAAGAGGTTAATTGTGCTGGTTAGTACTTTTTTTTTTTATCAGATTGATACAAATTAGGGTCATCTTGGGAAAGGAACCCTCAATTTTCCTCCCTCCCTCCCTCATTCCCTCCCTCCCTCCCTCCCTCCTTCCCTTTCTTCCTGCCTTTTTATTAATGATGGACATGAAGTGACCCAGTACACTTCTGTGGGCCAGTGCCACCCTTGGGCTTGTGGCCCTATGTTGTATATGAAAGCCAGCTAAGTGAGCTGGTAAGAAGTGCTCTTCCATCATCTTGACTTCAGTTCCTTACTCTAGTGTCCTGGCTTCCCTTAGTGATGGTAAAGGTGTAGTCCTTTCCTCCATAAATGTTTTTTGATCATGATGTTTTTTATCACAGCAATAGTAACAATACAGGAGAGATGGGGGAGAGGACCATGTTAGGAGTTTTATAAAAAAGCATACATATATTTAAACATAGTAATATACATATTAAACAAGATAGCCAAGCTGATAGGATAATTCATATATATAATATCATATATAATATTATATATATGATATTCATGTGTGTATGGGATGAAAGGGGAGATTTACTCTAAGTTATTGGAGATTATGGAGTTGAGGAAGTTCTGTTTTAGACCCAAGTGAGATGAATGTTTGGTTCTACTCTGAAGGCCAGCCACCTCTAGTCCCAGGAACTATTAAATCTTTCTGTTCAAATCCACAGGCAGAAGGGAAGTTGATGGCAACCAGTCTGAAAGTGCTAGGAAAATGTTTCTCTCATCCCTGAAGGAAGGGTAGCATTTTTCTTCTGTTCAGCTTGACTATATAAAAGGGGCCAGCCACATTAGGAAGGGTGATTGACTTCACCCAATCGGCTGACTTAAATGGTAAGTCTTAACTCAAAACACCTCCAGAATAATACTTGACCAAGTCTGTGGTTACCCTGGGCCCTGTGAAGTTGACATAAATGAACTCTAATAACATGTGAGTGCTGTGTGACAAAACTTTTCCTGGGAAGACACAACACACATGCTCTCCCCAGTTAGGGGGCTCACAGAACAGGGTACACATAGCATCCAAGTCCAACCTGGTGAACCAATGAGTTTTTTTGGGGGGTTACTTATGAGAGTATGGGTGAGGGGGTTACAGGATCAGAAATGACTGAAAAAACCAGCAGCATCACCATGGGAGTTTCCCTATGCTGGGGATCTGCTCTAGCACAGGTCAGAGATCACCAAAGCTGGGAAACCTGGAGCACACTGCTCAGCCTACAGTCAGCTCAACAGCTGGATAGACACCTTTCCAATGACTCCGGTCTAAAATCTTCCAGGCAGCTCCACCTCTTTCTGCTTCCTCCAAGCAATTTGGCCTCAGAGTCTTCTTTGCAGCCTGGCTTAGCAGAAACTTCTTTTTACCTTGGCTTTTCTGAGTCTTTGCAGCTTAGCTGTTAACCAAGAGGGACCCTCTGCTTTTATGGCTTCCTCTGGCAGGGCAGGACCCAGAGGATTTGGACAGTTTCAGGGACTTCCTGAAGCTGTTTTCAGTCGTTTACCTTCCTGCTTACTCAGCTTCCAGGCAGGGAATGTTGCAATCTTGGAGGAAACTGTTAAATAACAAAGAGTTACCTACTATAAACATTCCGGTTTATGTACTGCTCCGCCTTTCCGTGTCATCCCTGGGGAAGAGCAGTTCACATGGAGGAGGCTGAAACCTTTGTGTCTTCAGTTGGCAAACACACTTCATCAAATCTTCCCCCGACAGCTGGATGTCTGTGGTGGGCTGGCTCTGCTGGGATACCATCTCCTTCCATTCCAAGTTTTATTTTCCTATATTCAGAGCACATCAGAAGTTGAAGGTGCTTTTCCCAAAGCAATTTTTCTAGCTGTGATGTGAAATATTTCTCTGGCATAAACATCACCCTTCAACCCCATCTGAGTTGAAAATCCCATTTCTAATCTTCTTTCTGATTGAGAAATGATAGAGTGGATTTGCTGGGAAACATCTGCCTGGATGACAGCTGCCTGCCCCGAGGGAGCAGCCCTAAAGTAAGTGCACATTGTTTATGCTTATTCACCCAGGCATTTGTTTGAAAAATCACAGAATGAACTAAAATCTGAGCAAGAGTTGCCGCTCCGCTGATTGGAAAGTTTGTGTCCTGATATTACATTCTACTTTCCTACTCCATGTCCATAGATACAGTCATGCAAAAGACCTTGGCAAGAATTTGACACCTTGCTTTGCTTTTCAGACCAGAGAAAGACAGATCTGGCCAGTCACCATTTGCAGCTTCTTTACAATATAATTTGTTTGTTAAGCCCTTCAGTTCTACCAGCATCTTCAAACCTTACAGCCTACAGCTAGCGGGGAGCTGGGAGCTCTAAATCCTGCCTTGATTCTGGGTGTGTTTTTAGCACTGGGATTTTGAAAGCCCATTGGATGGTTCTGACAAGTCCTCAGAGTTGTAAACCATGAGCCCAAGGTCCTTGTTGCCTAACAAGATGTTAATCACCTGACCCCCTTTGATCTTCTTAGAAATGCAGGGTGGAGCCTGCCTGGACTTGCTGGACGCAAGTCTGTACAAGATCCTTAGGAATAGTAAAACATGTACATGGTCCTCTCTTGTGTGATGACCCTCTAACTAGAATTCAATTCAGCTGTGGGTGTGGGTGGTAGGGAAATTTAAGTAAATTTATTCTATGCCCAAGTCTCCCTCGCACCAAGAGACTAAATTAGACCATTCATGGCACCTTGTGGATCAGGAAGTGAAGCTAAAACAGTGTAGTTTGGCAGGGTTCATCGCTAAGGAGTGTCCCTTGAATCTTTGCAATCCCTTCATTTTGGTAAATAGCATCTTCATCTCCCTGACTTCATGTCTGTCCCTGCCTCAGCCCTGTAGTATAAAGCATAAATCCTTAACTCTCAGGGAGCCTGACCTACCCCTAAGGCGTGTGTTTCAGGCAACACAAAGTGACAGCATTGTCCTAGGTTCACATAAAAAAGAAATAAATATTTAAAGTACACGAAACATCTTTCAAAACGTTCATGTCTCACCCCAGTGAAGGCTCAAACAGGAAAATATTTGCTCAAGAGCAGAAACTTCAAACAAACTGAAAGGTAAGTTTTCTTTGTGTGCTCTGCAGAGGCAGCCAAGGCTGGCTTAAATTGGATAAATGTGACCTTGAGAAATTATTTATATTGTCTCCCTTTTTGATTTTTTTGACCAAGTAAAGTGAGAAGGTATGGATTGTCATCCTATAAGTGAAGGTAGCTGTGCCTTTTGATGACGACACCCTAAGCTTTCTGGTTTCAGTTTTTCCTATTGGATATAGACAGTGAGTCTGATTTTAGCACTGTTATAAGTCGTGACAATGTGCTGACATTCTGAGCAAGTCCCTGGCATACAATGAAGAATAAGTGGGGTGTTATATCACCAGTGACAGGGAAATGAGTTTTTCCTAGTGGAGGATGGGTGGGAAAACATCTTACCATTTAGTGGAGCGTTGGGGAGTATGGAGTGAGAGCGTGTGCTTTTGAGATTCTGTACATTACTCTTAAACACAATCACCCACTGTGGTGGTTTGAAAGAAAATGGCTCCCAAAGGGAGTGGCACTCTTAGGAGGTGTGGCCTTGCTGAAGTAGGTATGGACTTGTTGGAGGAAGTGTGTCATTGTGGGGTGGGCTTTGAGGTCTCTTTTGCTCAAGCTTTGCTCAGTGTGACAGTTGACTTTCTGTTGTCTTCAAGATATAGGACTCTCAGCTACTGTCTGCCCCCATGCCGCCATATTCCGCCATGATGACAATGAGCCGAACCTCTGAAATTGTAAGCGAGTCACCCCAATTAAATGTTTTTCCCTTGGTGTCTCTTTACTGCAACAAAAACTCTAACTAAGACACCCACTATCTTTTCCAGCAGTTTCTATTCTCTGCCAGGAGCTGTAGTCAAAAGTACCTGCTGCATAGGTGCCATTGAGTACAGAGCATGGTTGTCAATCACAGACTCATTTACATAAAGATGAGGCAGATTATCGTCTCCAGTTGGGAATAAGGAGACTTTCAATTGGAAAGGTTACGTCCCTGTCTAAGGTTATCAGATGAATATAGCTCAATTAGGATCCGAACTCAGATTTATCTCCAAATCCCAGGCCTGGATTATAGGTCTCACTATCTGCCTACATGAGTGACATTGTTGAAGTGAATGAAAATTGTTTTTTCCCACAAACTGTAATCCTTCCAGACTTTTCTGAAGAGCAAGTGAAGGTCCACCACACTTGCCTCAAGGCCCAAACAGTGCCGGAACTGCTAGCCAGGCTTCTGTGGGTCAGATATAGCTGTTTTCATTCAGCCACCACATACTCTGTAAACTCGGATTCAGAACCAACCCCATTTTAAAGGTCAGGAAACTGAGCTTAAGTAGCTTGCTCACGTGACAAATGAACATGGGTCTGTTGGACTCCCAGGATGTGCAATAAACCTCTCTGGAATCACTAGTTCACGCCCTGTTTCCCACTAGTCTGAGACATGTATAGGAGATGTATTCTTGGCAACAGTAGATGGGCCCGGGTACTGTCTGCTGGCTTTCCTCCCGTCTATTCACACTTCTTCTTTAGAAAAACTATTGTTTCGTTGCTGAATCTATTGCTGCCATGGGGAAAGAGATGGCATGTTGATTCTGATCTCTGAGGGTGAGGGCCAAGCACATTCAGAGGACCATCATCACTTACTGGTGAGACGTGTTGCTGTTGCCGAGGGAGCGTCACGCTTTGTGCTCTTAGACCTCAGTCCAGGCCCTAAGCTCAGGCCCTACTAAATGTCCCTGGATTACACCCAAAGACCCAACCATCCCAAGATAAAGAAGGCTGCTGGCTGACCAACAGAGCACATCATTTTGCATTAAGCTTTGTATTTCTCTGTAAAAGTACTCCCTGAAATTATGCTGAAGCTTACCATATAGCCAGTACACAAAGCAGTAACATGATCGCTGTGGTCATTATCAGGAGTACTGGACCAAATGGCATGTAACGTATCTCTGTCCTACTGGTAGGCTTCATCCCAGCAGCACCATTGTGAAAGGTAGCAGGTCAAGTTGCATACACAGCCATCCCAAAGACCATCATGATAGTGGGTGGGTTGGCCCCATCACAGGCCTTGTGGGATCTCTAACATGTATGTAGCCTATGACTAATAGAAATATTGCTATGTGGCACATGTTTTTGTCTGCATAGTATTTATTTTATTCTCTGGGCAAATAAGCCCCAACTATGGCCAAGAAAATATCAATTACCTAGAAAATAGCATTTGACATCTGATTACAGAGATTTTGCTAAATAATAAAAAAATCAACTTTCTAGCTAAAAGACATCTTTCACTGACATGGATGAGTCCTTTGATTTTCCATAGAGATCGCTCTGTAGTTAAAACAGATTTCAGTTGGTGCCTGAGGATCTCAGAAAGCCATATCGGGCCTTGTACTGTGGGGCCCCGAGGCAAGGATATGTATGGTTTTCCTCATATGTTTATTCCCTGGGTCTAATATGCACCCCTCCACACAGTGAATGCTTTATAAGCTTCCTGGGTGAATTACATAATGCACAAACAGATGAACAGGTAGCAGAGAAGGTCTCTTCTTTAGAGACGCAAATTCTGACAGGAAAGGCAAAAGGAGCCAGAGGTACCCCTCAGAGGACACAAAAACCAAAGTCAGTCCGCATTTGGCCCAGAGGAGGATTAGCGCTTTCTTCACTTGAGAGTTCTCTGAGGACAAGAAAGGCAGAAAGTTTTATGATTCTAAGTGCTGGGGAAACAAAGCCACAGTGAGCGGTGTGCCGATGAATTACTTCTCTGTCTCTCTTTAAAGTGAGGGTAGCTAATGAATGTGTGTGTGTGTGTGTGTGTGTGTGTGTGTTGCTCACTGGTAAAGTGGTCACACTGGACTCTGGAGTCAGTACCTCCTTACCAAGTTTCCAGGGATGTCTGTGCTTGCAGCGTGCAGATCTCCACTAGGGGTCTCCAGCAGCTGGCGATTCTCAGCAGAAATTGGGTTTGCAGGCGGCCTCTCTTTGTCTGCATCCCAGGTGTGGACTCCTCTTTGTTCCCTGGCTGGGTTGCTACCTGCCCTGGGAGCCAGCTGGGTGCTCACAGGTACCCTCTAAGGCCACCTAGGACTGTCAGCGTCTGCCTCCAGTTCGCTTGCTTCCTGCTCTCTGAGAAGAGCCAAAGTTTTGTAGGTATCTCTTAAGGAAATAGGGCTTGAACTAAAAAGGGAAATAGTTCTTCCAGCGATGATGTTGATGATGAGGAATTGATGGCAAAGGGACCACTTCAGGCCAGAGTAATTTGCCATAAAATATTTAAAGCTGCCTGACGAACAGCCCCACAATTCTCCCATGAACACCGAGCACTGGATTAATCTTGAAAGTGAGGAATATTTCATTCTGTGTTTAGCACAGGGAAAAGGAATGACCTTCTCTGAGAAACACCCCAAAGGATCGCTGAGGGCAGCTCTGCACGTTGGGACATTCACCCTGCGGTTATGTTCTGTCTGGCTTCAAACTTCAAAGGAACGCTAAAATAAAATAACAGATTACAGTAATGCGAGAGTACCCTGTAAACAATAAATTACAGGAGTGGTACCAGTCCCTGCAGATGGAGAAACAGGGTGAGGACTGAAAACATTTACGTCATTAGATGTGATTCTTTTGTTTTCACCATTTTGGTTTGTCGCGTTCAAGGCTTGAGTCTCTTTACACGCCTGTCCACTGCCCTGTGTGCCCCAGAAGTGTTAACTCATCACTCAGTGGTCATGGCCAGACAGGCAAACAGTCATTCAATTCATTGCTCATGTATTCAGAAGCTACCTTTTGATGACCTACTGTGTGCACGGCTATGGTAAATCACACAAAGGCTAGACCGGCAACATCCTACCCTTTCCTCACCCCTTTTGGATGACCAGGGAGAGGAAACTGTCCCCACAGCCAGCATTACCACTGAGACAAGGTGGAACTGAGATCTGCCCATAGGGAGGTGTGTCAGAGTGGGAACATTCCACAGAATAGACGGCTGGGAAATGAGAAGATTCTCTGGACAAAGTGCATTCTGGGTGAACTTTAGGGAGGACCTAGACAGAGACTAGTGCTGGTAGCTCCAAGGTACGTAAGGCACAGTGAGAAAAGATTACAGCTGAGATGGAGTTAACAGGAAGTGAGCAGGAAAGTTTTAAGGTAGGGGCCTATCCAGCTTGACATGTGGTATTCTAGGCAGCAGGGGAGGTTGTTTCATGAATTTCTGATTTGGTGATAAAATCTGTAATAAGTATATAATTATAGCCGGGGGCTATTAAGATAGCTCAGTGGGTAAGGACATTTGTCTTCAAGCGTGAGGACTGGGGTCTGAGTTCAGTTCCTGGATGTACATGGTAGAAGGAGAATATTTAACTTCTGTAAGTTGTCCTTGTGTGCAAGCATTACGTCGACACACACACACACACACATACACACATGCACACATATACACATACATGCACTTGCAGGTAAACATTCATACACACATACAGGCATACACACCAGATAAATATAAATAAATAATCCCAAAGAAAGTAGGTGTGTGCTAAGTTAGAGCAAAATGGCAATTTTAAGTTCTCTGTCAGACCACATAGACAAACCATCCTTCTCCATGGATCTTTTACCATCTGGAAAAAGATGCAGCATTTAAGAAAATTATACCAGATTACATTAGAATTGAACCAATCCAAGATCTTCATAGCATCAATATTCTCATTTCATTGGCAACCAGGCTTTTGTAGCTGTTCAGAAGTGAATAAAAGGCATGAATGAAGGTTTCATTGTTTCTCTTGGGGACGTGTGTCAGAAGGCCCACCAGTGGTCCCTGCAGCTATTGACAAAGACAACCCTTTGCTTTGGCTCCTGCTTGTTAATTTATGGCATGAAACACCTAGTAGAGAGCCCTAAGCCCCTTGGCCTTTGACCTGGAGAAAGTGAATCTTGATCAGGAGCAGCTAAGCCTGCTGAGTTTTCTCTGCTGGTTATGCATCCGCAGCCCCAAGGACCCATCAGCCTTCACTGTCAATCCAGACACTGGTACTTTGTTTGATCTTCCAAACAATGGGCTCTGGGCTTACCATCCACCTCCTACCAGTGGGACCTCACTTAAGAATCTTTATCTTCTACTTTTGTTCTGCACAGGGTTACCTGTGGTGCCTTCCTGGAGAAAACCCCTCCAACCCTTCATTTATTTGGAGTAATAAAAATAATCTTGTTCATTGGGCCATACTTTGATTTCTTAAAAAATATTCATTTTTATTTTCCTTATATGTGGGTTTTGTCTGCGTGTTTGCATGTGTACCATGTGGGTTTCTGGTACCCACAGAGGTCAGAAGAGGGTGCTGGAACACCTAAAACTGGAGTTAAGGATGTTTGTGAGCCACCATGTGGGTGCTAGAACCTGAACCCAGGTCCTCCACAAGAGCGACAGGTGCTCTTAATACTTAGGCAATCCCCCCCCCATTCTTATTACTAATGTTCTGTGAAGGCACATATTATAATCTGCACAAATAGAACCAGACATGTTCTGAGATTTACAATGAATAATGAAGGCCACCACTTACTGCTCAATTTGGGACATAAAAAACATAAGGCCACAAATGAGACATTTCCTCAGTAAATAAGCCACCATTGGTTAGTTATCTTCAGGAGAGAAAGCAAATGTTGTTCAAACCATTGATTCCACATTTCAGGTGACCAACTTACAACGGCTTCTGGAATACAGTCTTTAGGCCTGGTACAATATGGCTCCACACCGAGTATCTTTTTTTACGCTTAACAACACTCCATATTATCAGTAATAGAAGTGGAGAAACAGCCTGAATCCATGACATTTGCTGACATCCTAGATGAACAGGTGACAGAACCAAAGTTGGAACACGGACGCTGGTTTTCTTCAAAGCCCAGGTAGTAATGATCCTGTGGCCACGTTCATCATCTGAAGATCTGGAGGACTTTGTAAATTACTAGCCCAACAACTAAATGTCATGTTATGTCTTGAATTCTGGGTGTCCGAGAAGTTCTATTCTTACAGAGGTCAAGATTATGTTGGGCAGCTGTATGTCCCCATAGGACTCCAGATGAGGTCACACCAGGTTTGCACTGCCCTCCAAAAGTGGGTGGGAATGGTGTGAGACTTGGCTGCATTGAGATCGAGTTTCCCTAGGCAGATCTGTCTTAAGATCCCTGTAAATGGAAACCACTGGGGTGCAGCTCAGTCTGACTGAAGAGGCCCCCAGGCTACAGCCCTTTAGCAAGTCCTTTCTTTTTTCCCTAAACAAATCAGCAAACAAACACGGTTGGGGATACTTGTTGGGGCAGTCACACTGGGATGGCATCCTGGAGGGGAATTTTAAAATATACTTTAAATCAAGTAGAAAATGTGGCGCGAGGTGCGTATTGGGATCATTTAACATTTATTATTCACAGTACATGAGGTCCGCTGCGGATGTGGAGGCCCCCAGGACCTGGCTGCTGTTTCTGAGTCACTCCTGATAATTTTCAAATGGGCTATGTCCTCTTAGTCATGTTTTTGCAAAACCGTGCTGCTCCCAATGCGAACACTTTCCGTTTTGCTCCATAATGAGAGTACTTTCATTCCTTTAATGTTTGCTTTTTTCCCTTTGATCTGACAATTTCTGTTCAAATTTCACAGTTTTCTGTAGCTTCAGGATTGAAAGAACCGATTACCCTGCTGGGAGCGTGAAAAGGATTTAAAAAAAATATATCTGCATGACATTTCCTCCCAGTGAAATTAATTTAGGTTTAAATACAGGAGGATGGCACACACCTGCTCCAGTCTGTCTTGCACACACCTAGGCAGTTCTTTATCCTGAAAAGATACAGTTGTACCCGCTGCAACCTGTTTTGTGAGGACTCTTTCGAGGGGCAGGGGACCTCTTTCTTTGTTTAAGTCTGATGCCATCTTTGGGATATCTCTATTTCTTTGAAGACCTGTCTCAGAAGCCCAATGGACTTTCTGGGCACGGTCCTTGCCAGTGGCTGGGGGACTTCAGTGTAGCCAGATGGGCTTCCTGGGTGCTTTAGGAGATGCTACTTTGGCAGGGCAGGAACCTTTGGCTCTTGAGCAACAAAGGGCAAACTGGAGGTTGGTGGAAGGGGCACTCCCCAGCCTCGGTGGCATCCTGGCCTGCTTCTGCCCAGCACCTAGTCCTCAGTGACTCCGCCTTCGCCTTCTGGGTCCCCACCCCCCGCTGTGCGGCTGCTCCTGAGCCGGGAGCTTGCTGCGAGTCCCACTACCTTCCTCCTACGACCCTTCCATATCCCCTTCTAACTCGGGAAGCAGCGCTGTACACTGCTGCTCGGCCCGCCTTGCGTCCCTGGCGGCGTGCCCAGCACCTCGGGGCAAGCTCCCAATCCAGTCTGGTCCCCACCCCGGGGTCCTCATCCTTCCCCTGCAGCCAGGGTCTCCGGAGCTGTCAAGCCCGCGGAGCCGATTCAGTCCGGAGCGCCGGCGTTCCTCTCCTTCCTTTGTGTGCGCGCGCGAGCCGAGTTGGGGCGGAGGGAGAAGGGG
>LOEQ01001116.1:205161-255121 GCA_001685075.1 Bramus lutescens | reverse complement strand
TGTGTGTGTGTGTGTGTGTGTGTGTGTGTGTGTGTGTGTATGAGAGAGACGGAGAGAAGGAGAGAGAATGTGTGTGTACATGTTCTTATAGTACTCTATAATTTTACTTTCAGGGCTTCTGATTATTTTCCGTGTTAAATGTGGTTGGTGAAAGAAGGGCTTTCAGCTTTTCTATGGTTGATCAGCAGGTCTAATTGAAGAGAAAAAAACTGATAATGAATGTGAAGGCATAAGAACCAATGGAGGCAGTCCCACTGGTTTCTGAACATGACAGGTTTCTAATCAGAATGATGCATTAGATGCAGCTTCATTACCCTTTTGGTCATTGAAAACTTTAATAAGAAACCCTGAAGGAGTGGCTGGTAAAACATTCTGGATTACAGAATTCAAGGGTCAAGATGGTCTTGAAGTCTAGTGGGAATGCTCAGTGTATTAATATCGTCTGGTGTCCTGTTGGGTTCCTTTTATTTTTCTCAAAAATTTAAACTCTGAGCGGAGGAGAGACCCAGCACTGGACAAGAAGGCAGGCGTAAGAGGAACCATGTCTATGGATGTGTGACTAATCAAATCCTAAACACAAGGTAGGACTGTGACCAAGTGCAGGTGTGATGTCTCAACAAGGTGTTCTCCAGAAAGGTGTCCACTGTTTGTGTGTATGTGTAGAGGGGAGTTAGGTTTAGTTGCAGGAAAATGACACTTCTGTTAATGATTGCTGACAGCTAATAAAAACAGCATTGTTAGGTGTCCCGTAGTTTGAGCTGCTGGCGGTAGCGGCCAGTAGGCAGAGCAGTCAGCTCCTATTAAGAGCAGCAACAAGTTGACCGCCTGTGGTTTTAATTCTGAGAACTCAGCAAATGCTAAGGCTTATTTTTAGTACCCTCAAACCACTGCTGCTGCGTTTCAATTCATTTTGGTTGACTAACATTGAATTTAAAATGCAGAGCTGTTGGCTTCCTATCAGCACATGGTTCTCCTTCTCCAAAGACTGCCCACTGGATGAACTGGGGGGAAGAGTAGCAAAGGGACACGCTGGGAAGGACTAGAAGTGTCCCTGCAGGATACACTAGAGCCATGGATTATGGATGCTGTGGCACCTGAAATTTCAGCTCTTGATACAGCTTAAGCAGTCTGATCGAAAAATCCTAACTCAGCCCTGGATAGACTGCTGCTCAGAGAATCCTGGATAAGCTTTAGAGGGCTTTAATTGTGCAGATAGGGGAGGCATGCTCACCAGGGCTTTCTCTACTGTCTTCTGGACCACTGTTTTGAATCCTGTTGGAAACTGGGAAATTGCATGAAATCAGGAATGCCAAAAAAGTGGACATTAATCTATTTCCTATTTCATGTAAATCAACCTGACCTCTGGTCTCAGGCACCTTCATTTATCAATTCATTGGACACTTTGTCTTGCAAAATATGGAATCATAATTCTTTTTAAGCACACTTACCATTGTGTGGATAATGAATAATTCAGAGGACACAGGCAATTCACACCTGTGAGAGGTGTTGAGCAGGAAAGAATAGAGCCTGTTTCTCAGAGCAGCTGGGTTCTCTCAGGCAGAGGCCAGATCCTGAAAAAGTAGGGCACTCTGTAAACCCCATTAGTCACCAATCTGAAGGGCCAACTGTGGGCCAGACTTGAGCTTCACGGCTTAGCAAGGGAGATAATTCTAGCTTTCTTTGTAGCTCCAAACTTCTGAGATCATTGTATTTGAATTCTGGCTCCACTGCTGACCAGTGAGGCATCTTGAGGTGGGTTACTTAATTTTTTCCTAGCCTCAATTTCCTCATTAAGTCAGTATGGTGGATCTAATGCATAAGAGCGCTTGATGTTGAGGTTGGAAAGATGGCTCAGTGGTTAAGAGAGATTGCTGTTCTTGTGAAGGATCTGAAAGCTCACAGCAACCTGTTAAGTCCAGGGGATCTGATGCCCTCTTCTAGACTCCACAGACATACCTACATATGTAAGGTACACACACACACACACACACACACACACACACACACACCCCTTTTAAAAAAGAATGTTTGGTGCAAACAGATTATCTTCTTTGAGGAAGGAAATGAAGGTGCTCAACAATGACTCCAACCATAGGTGCTGCAATAAACTATCTATTTCTTCCCTCTTCTGCCCGATTTGATCTTGAGACTGGACTCCATCAAAGAAACATTTATTGAGCATATTCCAGGTTTCAGATGTAGCTTTGAGTGTTTGCATTGAAAAGATGACTCAAGAGTCCTCTTGAGAAGCAGCCCCAGAGATGGGCAGCACCATACATCACATGCTGTAGAGAACTGTCCAGGGAAGGGAGTGATTGCTTCAGTCTGCAGTGGCTAGTGGAGGTGGCACAAGGGTTGGGCATTGATGGGTGAGCAGGAGCCTTACAGAATGCAGACAGAGAGAAAGGCATTTCAGGAAGACGGAGATGGGAAACTCTGACTTTCCTTTGCGTTTCTTGGGACATTGATCCTTTTCCCTGGTGGGTGGGACACCTTCTGGAGGCTTTGATGGGATGATCCTGGAATCCTAGAATGAACTTGAACATCTGAGCCCTAGAAAAGGAACAGTTGATTTCTGCAGGGTGCCAATATGGTCTAACCCTGTCTCCAAGGAGCAGCTGAGAGGGGATGGAATGGCCTAACCCTGTCTCTGAAGAGTAGCTGAGTAATGGAATGGGCTGGTGTTTGCTAGGAGGAGAATTACAGTGATTTCTGCAGCATAAGCTCAAGGTTCTCTGACTTGAATAATATCACTTGCTGTTGTTTAGCCTATCAGCCAAGTGTGTCTTTGTACCTGTTAGCAACTGACACATAACGGATGAAGCTATCAGGTTAACATTAACTTAAAAACACATTTTCTGAGAACTCTTTGGAATTTTCTTCTGGAGGATTCAATTATGTGGAAAAGAAATTGGCATGCCTCTGTTTTGATGATGGCTGCTGGTAATTAAATTTCACAATCACCTAGATTGGCAGGAAAGTTTGATTCCTATTATTATTTTAAAATATCCACAGATACAGAAATCAGTACCTTTAAGATTTTAATATAGTCTGCAGTACTTGATTATATCCAGAAGTAAACTGGCTGATTTGACGAACAGTTTTCTTAGTAATCACAGGTGACATTTGCTTTTATGATTAAAATAAGAACTTTTCGCATATTAGTAATGTGATTGCCAAATGGATAATTTCACAATCAAGAAAAGAAAAAAGAGCTCATGCAATGCAGTAAACAAATGAGATATTTTCTAGTAACTGAACAAGTTAGAATATTAAATATTAAAGAAACCCCCTGGATAATTAACATTTTGGAAACATAAGCACATGCCATTATTTAAAAGGAAGTTGATCATTTTTACAAAAGGAAAAAAAAGCAAAAGTCAGCACAGTGTCCAGTCATCAAAACCTTCATTGAAATAACATTCTTGCACAGATTGAGGTATTTTTATGGATTTTACAGAGCAGCATTAAGGGTGTGTGGGGGGGGGGCTTAGTGCTGTTTTCTGCTATTACTCTGGTGACCATGGAAACAGTAAGCAGAGATGTTTCTTGTTATTGAGAGGGAATGCCTACTGACATACACAGAGTCTTCCATATCCTGAGATGCAGAGGGAAGGCCTGGACTTTGGTATGGCAGCCACTAACATATGTGTAGTTAAGAGGTGCATGGATCTNGGGGGGGGGCTTAGTGCTGTTTTCTGCTATTACTCTGGTGACCATGGAAACAGTAAGCAGAGATGTTTCTTGTTATTGAGAGGGAATGCCTACTGACATACACAGAGTCTTCCATATCCTGAGATGCAGAGGGAAGGCCTGGACTTTGGTATGGCAGCCACTAACATATGTGTAGTTAAGAGGTGCATGGATCTATCTGCCAGGGAACCATGACAGAGGCAGCTATGTGTGGAAGACCTTGCTTTGCTTTCAAATGATAGCTGTTGGGAATTAAACATAATAATCTGTATTAGCAGGAAGGATTGGTTGTCTGTTGTATTTTAAACCATGCGCACAAAAATTGTAATTAAAATCACAATAAAATAATAAAAAGTTACAAAACTAGGATTAATGCTGAGGTAGACTCTTCATTCTCTTGGGTGAGACACATCTGCTTTCCTGGTGGCTGTTTTATGTCAAACGGAATTTAGTAGCCTTCATGGCCCACTTGTAGTAACTCAGGTGAGCCCAATAGTTCAGTATCTGAGAGATTAATGACAGTCTTCTTAAACATATTTGTTATGGTTTTTATCTTAAGCCCAAAGGTCACAGTTGGATAGGCTGGTCAACAGCCCTGATGCTGCTGGGAGATAGTGGCCCTACTGAGTGGAGGGTGTGGCCCCTCCTCCTCTGCCCAACAGGAGAAGAACAGATCTCCTCTGCCAGCCGTCCCCTGCCATGAGGTTCTGCTCCACAACCGGCCTAAAACCCGACCACAGGATGAAGCCTCTAAGACCATGAGCCAAAATAAACTTTGCTATTTTATGTATCTCAAGTATTATGTCATCGCAGCAGCAGACTGATACGTGGTATTTGACGGGGGCACACTGATTTGTGTGTTTTGTGAGGTGCGGGTTCCCCCTCCTAGCGCTGTGAAGGGCACAGGTGACTCTGTCCTTTGGCTTTGGAGGGATCAGGTATTTTTCCTACGCCAGCCTGTGTATGCTTTAACTGGACAGTGTGTATTCTTAGCTGCTCCCTGAGGCTTGGCCTCTGTGCTGGCCTCTACTGACGTCCATCTGCTACCCAGCAGGGTCTCCTGTTCCTACACAGTGGTCACAGCAGCAGGACATTTAGTTGGAAAAGATGCATAGAGTTGTTCTGGCATGTTCGGGGAAAGAATTTCCTGCCAAAAGGTCAGTATTTCTGCTGAGATATATATAAAGAAAGAAAAAACAGGTTGCTGAATGATAGATCTCATTCACCTATCCGTCAGTGGTCAGTTGTCTCTGAGAGGTGTGTTTGCATTTCCTGGCTTCTGAAATGTTATTTTAGTTTCAAAAGAAACACTCTGCCTCTTTCCTTCCTTCTCTCCTCTGCCTTCCTGTGTTCCTTCCTTCCTTTTCCTTCTTTTTCTACATGCTTATCATATTTTTTGTTTAGAAATATTTTCCCAAACCCCACTTTTGGTTCACCTTGCTGTCCACATTGTCTAAATCCCTTGGCATCTTCCTGTCTTTCCTTCCATGGGCTGTGTGGGAGAAAAATCTGGCTTTCTCTCTTTCCCATGGATCTGTATCAGAGTGGACACTTGTGCCTCAGTGCATGCCGGTCTGTGGAATGGAGCACAATTGGGTGCCTCTTAGTTAGTAGCAGGAGTTTATTTATTCACCTTTGCCATGGTGAGAGGAAACCAGCCTCTTGTTAGGATGTACTGGCTCTACAGGTGGCCAGCTCTGCCAGGGATTTCTGTTACTGTCCCTCAGGGTCTGAATCTGATGGCCTAGAATGTGACCATTGCTTCCTGACCAGAGTACTTCCTGCTGGGGACTCAGGGAGAGCTGTCAGTAGCTCCTTGTGCAAATACCCAACTTTCTTCCTCACAATTAATCACCCAGCATAGTGGGCACTGATCTGTGAGTTTAGTCACATAGTCTGATTTAGTTGCAACATTGCCTTGTTTCAACAGGTAGGCCTGTCCATCACCCAGACTCACCCCTTTTGCAATAGTGTATCAGCAACATAAATTATTAATTTAAAACAACCTCTAATCCTCCTTTATTCATTAACAAATATGAGCTTGACTGAACAAGTTCAGAGTCCAGTGGAGCTTAGGGGTTGTTCAGTGGACACTGACCTCTGGTGCCTGCGAAGACCAAGGTCCAAAGAACTCAGGACGGTTTGCCAGTGAGACTCAGCCTGGTCACAGCGTGGCTGACTGTTCTCCATGACCCTAATTCCCACACACCAATTCTCCATCCTTCCTCCTGACTAAGCCAAAGAATAGCACCAACCTTAGAGAATTTATTGCAGGCTCTTTTTCTGTCTGGCTTCACAGAGTATGTTCTGCTTAACTATGTATTGCTTCCGAAAAGAAAACACACAGTGCTTTGTACTTTAAATGGGCCTTGCATGTCATGAGCACACCAAGATTGAAGTGAGTCCCACAGGCTCCAACTCTGTATAGCACAGCTGTCAATCATAGTAGCTATTAGCCATTTCCATTTGACAAAATTAGATTCGTCAACATCTGAGTGCTCAACACACATGACCAGTGGCTTCTCTATTGGACCACACATATTTCTATCATTATGGAAAACATCCTTTGGATGATGTGGGTATACAAAATTCGAGGATAGGGAACTAATACAGATGAACAACCAGAGAACAGAAAATTTCATACATTTCTGTGTCCCTTTGAGTCTCCAGTTTATGTCTTCTCGTTGATTTTGCAAATTGGCTTATGCTGAATAACTCCCAAGTCTACTGAACTCCGAACCTGCTTAGCTGAGTTCATATTTATTAGTGGACAAAGAAGAATTAGACACTGGTTGTTTTAAATTAACAATTTATACTGCTAATACAATATTGCAAAAAGAAGAGTTTCCTCACAACTTTGAGGGGAACTGTGGAGTGATGGCTAGAAGACAACGATAGAAAGAAAAACTAAAATGTCTGTGAAACTCCTTTAGTCCTGAGGTTTCATTCTTTTTTTATTTTTTAAGATCTGTTGTTACCTTACTGGTAGCTTGATTTCTTTTTGAAATAAATTCACAGTGAGCTTTAATTTTCACCCTCCAAGGAAAAAATGCCTGTATCTCGAAAAGGTCTCGGTCTCTCAACTGTGTCTCTTTCAAAGCATCATAAAGACAACAGGAAAATTGTGAACATGTGGCCTGAGGTTACTGGCTTCATATCCAAGCCATGTTATTTGAAAGCCTTTGGAGCAGCCTGCCGATCAGCAAGCAGTTTGCCTGGAACCGTTCTCCTCCAACACTACTAGGACAACAAAAATAAATTCGGTATCTTAAAAACTCAGGTTAGTTTTGGTAATTTTAAGCTCACGTTATTTGGAAGAAATGCATACAGATAAGATACAGGAACATGAGAGTTCCTATAAGAAGGAAGGTTTTCTCCTCAAACTTCTGTTATCCCCTCCAGGCACAGTAGAAGCTGAGAGGCGGACAGTGTCTTTAATGGTCAATAAGCGTCAGAAAGACCACTGGATTCAGAAACCAATTGCCTGAAGACTGTGGTGTTCATAGCCTGTTCTTTATCGACATGCGTTCAGACTGTAGCTTTAGGGTCTAGGATTTGCAGAATTGCTGGGGTGGTAATCTTAGGCAATTCTTACTTGTTGGAGGCCCAGGTCCTTGGTTTCAGAGTGCCCATAGTTGATCTTTACATGAGCCTTAGTACTGACTGCTTCAAGGAAATGAAACCTGGAACTTCCTTATCGTTTCAGATAATGCCATGCTAGCAGTGTAAAATGCTTTTGCTTGCAATGGTTTTATTTCTAAAGAATAAACACAAGAGACCGTATGGGGATAAGAAATAAGAAACAAGAACCTGGCTTCAGGAGTCAATCTCTTGCTGCATCTCTCAGCATGCAGGAGTTGCAGATTTACCTATAAAACTCTCGCTCTCAGACCTAGATCTGCCCCGATCAATATGGCGGCCTCGTGTGGCCAGGGGTCATTGAATTATGGCCAGTCTCTGAATTATTGATGACTAAAAGCATCTTAGGGAGGAAAGGGTTTATTTCATTTTACAACTTTCAGGTCACTATCACTGAAGGAAGTCAGGGCAGGAACTGAAGGTGGGAACTTGGAGGCAGGAGCAGAAGCAGAAGCTATGGAGGAGTGCTGCTTCCTGGCTGGCTCAACCTGCTTTCTTAGAAAAGAAGGATCACCTGCCCAGGGTTAGTACCACTCATAGTGAGCTGGGCCCTCCCACGTCTATCATTAATCAAGAAAACGCCTCATACACCTGCCTTACAAGCTGATCTTTTTTTATTTTTTATTGAAAACTTTTTTATACAATATAGTTTGATCATTTCCCTTCCCCAACCCAACTCCTCCCAACCACCCACTCAACTTTATGTTCTCTCAAAATAAATAAATAAAAAATTAAAACAAAAACCAAGAGACAATGACAATACCAAATCTCACAAAAATGAAAATCAAAACAGACAAACAAAGTAGAAAAGTGCCCAAACTAAAATGCAACAAAGAGTCCACAAAATCATCATTGGGTTCATCTTGTGTTGGCCAGCTACTACTGGGCATGAGGCCTGCTCTGGAGTGTAGTTGATCTCCCAGTGACAGGCCACTGGAGGAAAAGAAGTTTCCCCTTGCCAGTAGTGTCAGTTGCAGATGGCTTCTTACTCAGGGGTGGGATCCCATGTTCTCTTTCTTCTCCCAGTGCTGGGACCCCATCAGGCTAGAACCAGTGCAGGACCTGTATATGCTGCCAGTCTATGTGAGTGCATATATATGTCCGTCCTGTTGTGTCTAGAGGGCATTGTTCCTACAGGCCAGTCTTATGGAGGTGTTTCCTCATCTGAAAATTCCTCTTCCCAAATGTCTCTAGCTTGTGTCAAATTAACATAAAGCTGACCAACACACGTTTAAGGACGGTATAGCAGAAACAAATGAAAATTATTATTGCATTAACCTTTAAAAATTCTAAATGGATGTTGAAAATATAATACTTAGATTAAATAAAATCACTTTAAAATTAAATTCACTTGATTTTTAAATGTTAGTGTGACTCCTAGTACATTTAATATCATATGTGTGGCTCCCAATACCTTTGCAGCAGACAAAACTGGTCTGGGTAGCTCCAGTGGGCAATCTTGCTCCAGTCTTTGTCACCATGACCGCCAAGCACAACCTGCTGAAGCACACCCAGGGTCTCCCCCGGTATGCTTTCCAGAAAGTGACCCTCTGACCATTCAAACAGCTGAGTCCGTTTTCCGAAGTCGTGATTTTAGTCCTAGACTTAAAAATGTCATTAGTGGTTCTTGAATCTGTACAGGGGTTTGGGATTGAAGTACCATGTAGAGAGCAGGTTGGGGCATTCGTCAGATTCTTGCACAGAAGGGTTTTGCGTTTTTATTGTTTTTTTTTTCTTTTTTGGATTCACTAAAATCTCAGATTTTGCCTACCTGTATGTTAGATTTGTATACACACTTCCTTTCAAAGAAAGTCTGCAGTACTCTGAAGCTGGAAGAGAGACTGAAGAGACAAGGGGTCCATCTCCCTCTGCCTGTGTGCAAAATGCTCCTCTGACATTGTCTGGACCGAGGCATCCTGCCACCAGTCCATATGTGTCCAACCATACACATACACACACGCACACGCACACATGCACACACACGCACGTGTCTGTGTCTGTATGGAGAGTGGAAGTAGATCATTTTTTCAAACAAAAGTTATTTCTAACCAAATTTATATTACATATAAGTTAATACCAAAGGAAATGAAAAGTCAAGCCTGGCATTACTTTTGGTAATGAAAGAATCCACTAAGGATTATGCTAATGATGTGTAGATATTAATACACATAATACCACTGCCTAATACTGATTTAGGTTGCTCATTCAAATTCACTTTATTATACAAAAATTAGCCATTTTTTCCAATGCTTGTCCCCACGGATAGCATTGGGAACATTAAAGCATGTTTATTATTTGCTGGTTTTCATATGCAGAGGGCACTGTGGTGTCTTCCACAGCGTGTACCCTTTGGCTTGTGACTTCTTGTTGGGGACCCTTTGGCTTATAGTCATAACACTTTCTACAACCTTCCTCATGATCAGTGTTTTGGGTTGAAGGTACTCTGTGACCAAGGAAGTTCATTTTCTCTGTGACATTACTATGCCCTAGGGCTGAACTTTGGCCACCCAAGGTCCCTGTGCTGATTTGCCAAACTAACCTACATATCTCCTTCTTTTCCCCAGTATAAATTCTTTCCCTGAGGAAAAAAATCAACTGACAAGGGTTTTTTAAACTCTGCTGATGTCAGGTTATGGCTAGGCACAACCATAGCAGATGCTAGGCAGGTAAACATGCAAGGTATCATGAGGTCCGAAAGTCACTTGGCCTAAGAACCTGCTGGTTGCTGTAGTCTGTATTTAGCTTTGCACTGTACTTACTGCATGAGCATAATGTTTTGTAAAATTCACAGCAACTTTTCTTCCATGAATAGCTGAGTCATTCAGAGGTTCCTGGAGCCTCCATCTGGTTTGAGCTATGTATCTTCCCAGTAATGAATCCCATCTATTTGAATGGATCCCTGCTCTTTCCTATGCAGACACCTGTTTCTAACATCCAGTTCTTGGGGTCTGTAAACAGAGGCGGGTGTGTTTGACCCGTACACCTTTGATGGTACTGACAGCAGCCGTGGGCTCTGCTAACCTGGACTGCTGAGTTTCTAGTGTGTCTGTAAAATGGGCTAATAAGACTGTGAGGACTGAATCTGTAAGTGTCTGTGCAAGAGACTTGGAAATTCATGGGAAAAAATTTAAAATTTCTGCTTTCAAGATATTTACATTCTAGAAAGGGGCTTTGTGGGTTCCCTTCCTAAGTGAGGCGTGATAACTCAGCTCACGGTCTGCTGTCTGTCCACACTTTTCTTAAGATGTTGACCAGCTCTTCTTCAACAGCCTACTAAACCGTTGGCATGTAACGGAACCAAGTCAGCCCATATGTACCCCACATTGCCAATGCTACTTTAAATTAGCGTTGACAGTTCTATGGACTGCCATTGTTGATACTTTCTTACCCAGAGTCCTGGCTCCTTGAGTTAACTACTGTGTAATACGCAGTCAGATTCTCTTCACTTAGCGATGGCTCGCATCCACATGAGCACACTGTAAACGTAAACTGTTGTAAGTTGTGAAAGCACGGAACACATCTGATCTACTGAGCATGGGAACTTAGCTGCACAGCGTACTGTAAAGCTGGCTGCTGCCCTGATTCCACCCTGCCATCACCAGCCTGATGAGGGGTTGTGGCTTGTTGTCCAGAGTTGAAGGAGAAGATCTGCTTCACAGGAAAATATCAAAGTTGCAGGTATGGTCTACTGAAGGGGACATCACGTTTGCATCATCATGAAGTCAAACACTTGTCCTTAGAGAGCTATCTACATATGCAAAAGAAGTTTTGTCAGTAGACCTGAATGTTGAGAATGATCCAGCACAATGACCGGGAAGCCATCACACAATTTAGGAGCATTGTCTCTCCTCAGTCTTCCCTGGATTCTCCCTCCTTTCTCTGTCTTCTTCCAGTCCCTCCTGATTAAGTCCGCTACTCTATTTAATAGTTTGTTTTTGTTAAGTACTAAAGCAGAAGTCTTGAGTAGCGTCCTCCACACAGTGTGCACTCAGTAACTAGATGTGAGGAGCAGAATATCTATCTATATGTGTGACACTCTGTCGCGGGGGTGCTGCGTTCCACTTGTGTAAGGACTAGCTGCCCGTTCCTATCAACTCATCCTTCAGGGGGTTTTCAGAAAGGTAGTTTTCTTTCAATTCACAACATTCAAATAGAACTCATAATATACAGAGTAGTTCTTTGTGTCAATAGACTCACGACAAAAATCAAACTGCCTTTTCTGAACCCGGACTTCGGTTCACAAGCCCCCAGCAGAAGTGAGCAGTGGACCCTTAGGAAATGTAAATACAGGTTCAGGAAATGTCAACACAGTGATGCAATTTACCTGCTACAAGATGAGCCTGCGAAACGCCGTGGCACGTGAATGAAGCTATTCATAGAAGACGGTGTTTGATATCACTGATAGGAGGCATCTAGGAGAGACAAATCATAGACTCAGAAGTGGATTCAGTGTTCCTGAGGGTTGGGAGGGTTGTAGATGAAAGCAAACAACTGCCAATAGATAGGAGCTGCCTTTTGGGATGCTGAAATTACTTAAATTTGACTGTGGTAATGGTTGCAGATATCTGTGAATACAGGAAAAGTCATTAAAATTTGCATTTTTTAGCAGATGAATTATGTGGTGCCTGTTAATTGTATCCCATTAAAGCTATTGCTTTTTTAAATGCCAACAATTAATATAATAAAAATGAACGCCAGACATGGTGGCACATGCCTTTAATCCCAGTACCTGGGAGGTCACAGCCTGCCACATCTTTGTGAGTACAAGACCAGCCTGGCCTACAAAGAAGTTCCAGGCCAGCCAGAGACACAGTGAGAATATATCTCAACAACAACAACAACAACAAAAAACCCAAACAAACAAAAAACAAAAACAACAACAGCACCAAACCCAAATTAAAACAACAGCAACGAAACAAGAAAGCAAAATGTTCACAAGGTAAGGCCCTAGAAAAAAAATCTACAGGACAAATTCATTTGGACAGGATGCTAGTTATCACATGGGAGGTATTTAAGCCCACACCATTGATCACTTGCATGTCACACGTGCAAGTGTGGGGCTCCTTCCTTCCTCCTTCCCTCCTCCTTCCCTCCTTCCTTTCTTCCCTTTCCTGGTGGTACTGGGATTGGGCTTGGGGCCTCCTACATCCTAGGCATGCACTCTACCACTGATCAGCATCTCCAGACCATTTTTTAACTTTTATTTTGAGATTCTGTCTCCCTAAGTTACTCAGATGGACCATGAGCTTACAATCCTTCTGTCTCACTCTCCTGAAGAGCTGAAATTATAAACTACAGACAAGTCTGGGGCCTTATCTCTCATTTATTTCCACATCCATCTTTATTCTACTGCCAATGGCTCACTCAGTGTCCACTGGACAAATGCCTCTCTCCTCTTCCTCTGTCCCCTAACGACAGGGACATTCTCCCTCCCACAGAAGAATGGGACAACAGCAGGTCTTTTCCCAATGTTGGACAAGCAATTAACACGTTTTTCATGACTAGTTAATTAGATTTTTTTTTAGCTTTCTGAACCCTGGGCACGACCATTCTAGCCTCAGAGTAGAATGTGAGTCTTTTGGTGCTGAGTGTCCCCCTGTGCCTTGGGTAGCCTGGTCGGCTACAGTGGCGAATACAGCTGTGTACCTGCTACTGCCCCCTCTGAAGGCTGTCTGTGTAAGTATTCTGAAGCATCTCCTCTTGTCTGTGCAGATGTTCCTAAGGAGAGCTTCAGCCGTCTCTTTTGTTATTTCGTGTCAAAGGGCCAGCGGCACCCTTTGATCATGTAAGATCACAGTATTACACAATAAGTACTTTCTTAGAAAGACCAAAACCCGGCAGAGGAATGGCTTTCCCGGGTGTTCTGATAGTGTTGACTTTCATCCTGAAATAGTCAATAAAAAATGTGTTTGATCCAGTCACATCTGAAATATGAATCAGCACAAACAGGCACGTTTCAAGAGACACGCAATTTATACTCCTGGCTCCAGCTAATGAACATCTTCCAGGCACCGGCTGCTGTCCAGCACTGGCTTGAAGAGAAAGTTCTCCTCTTGCCCTTTGTGTGAAGCCTGTCAGCTGGGCAGAGTGATGGCTCGGGCCTGGAGCTAATGGAGGTGCAGGCTGGGGTGGCAGCAACAGTGTCCCTGTGACTTGAACATCTTAGTCAGTTCTTTTCCTAATGTCTCATCGGAGGGTTTTCCTGGCACCCAGAGAGGAAGTGAGAATGGGGTGGAGTGGATCTGGTGCCTGTGTCCCCCCTGGGTGAAATCTCTCCGAATCCCCTGGGAGGACAGAAGTAGTAAGGGCTGTGCTCCCCACTGGCCTCTGCAGCTGCCCTGTGACCTCACCCCATACATCTTCCCACTTCCTAATGCCACCTGTGGAGTTCTCTCTAACTAGAGAATCCTGGGACCCACGACTCACTCACCGCTGAAGCTTATCTCAGGAAAACATAAGCATGTGTTAGTATGAACTGCAAGAGTCCTTTTGGGATAGAGTACCACACCTCCAGTACCATGCAGTTATGTGTGCTGTGACCTCTCACCTTTTGACTTCTCTCTAATTCTCTCAGCTCTTCCTCACTGGTGAACTTTTTCTTTAGCTTCACTCTGGTGTCAAAGTGACAACAGTCTTGGAATCATATCTAGATAATTTTCCCCCACTGGCTCTATGGAAAATAAGAAAACCTTCTCCATAAGCATGGGTATGTTGCAAGAGGGCTGTTTGTTCGTTTTCAGCTGCTTAGACCCAAAATAATCACACAGAAACTATATTATTTAAGTCACTGCTTGGCCCATTAACTCTAGCTTCTTATTGGCTAACTCTTACATATTAATTTAACCTATTTCTATTAATTTGTGTATCACCACAAGGCCATGGCTTACCGGGTCAAATTCTGGCATCTGTCTCTGGCAGTGCTACATGGCTTTCTTTGACTCCGCCCTTCTTTCTCCCAGCATTCAGTTTAGTTTTTCCCACCTACCTCTATTCCCTGTGCAGGCCCAAGAGTTTTTTTTATTCGTTAACCAATACAAGCAACACATAGACAGAAGGACCTCCTACACCACGGGTACCTGCAGCAAATGTTCCCTTTCTTCATTAGCTTCAGTGCTGTCACACGCTTAGGTGCAAACTCATCACAGGCAAGGACGTAGGATTCCCATGATGCTCTTCATCCAGTCAAACCTCTTTCTGCAATGAGAATGGGCCAGCCTGTTCTGAAGAGCCAGGCAGAAGAGGCTTTTGTTAAGAAAGCCTTTGACAGACATCTTAAAGACAAAGTTCTAAGGACCTCTCAGGGTCAGAGGAGAGAGCTTGTCATTGCTTAGCTGAGGTTGAAGCAGTTCCAGCCATCTCCTCTGTGTTAATGTCACTGCCTGAGAAACTGCTTTGCTCTGTACAGACTTCAGGAAATCTACACTTTTCACAGAACCACTTCTCTTGTTAATGCTTTGTGGCACATCACTTTGCCCCCGGCTCTGGAAAACATAGACCTATTGATGTGAAAAGTGGTCAGACCTTTACTTCTAATGAAAAATGGGACTGTGGGGGTTAAGAGTTTTGGTTCTTGACAGACCAGCACCCCCAGGTCTGACATAGCTGGGACTGTATTATTAGAACGTCACCGGATAATAGTAGATGAGCCAACCTCTCCCGGTTGCTATGACAGGGAATTTTTAAGGCTTTCATTTATGAGAAATAGTGATCATTAGCAGATCTTTGTTTTTTGTTTTTTTTGTTNTTTTAATAGAGATTCTTGCAAAATTGCCGGGGCTCTCCTGGAAGAGGTGATTGGCATCTAGCTGCCAAAAGACTTTCAGGTGGCTTTTAAAGCCATGAGACCAGGCAGGATGCTTGTGAGGAGCCTTTCCTGTTTCTCATTTTTCAGGGCAGGCCAGGGTGAGTGAAACTCTCTAGCTGGAAAGTCACATGACTCAAATCTCCACTAGTTTTAGCTCAGCATTTACTTTTTGTGTACCCTGGGGCAAATGACAGTGCCACTTTGTAATTTGGACACTCGCTGGTAGAATGATTAGGCCAGCTTTCAAGACTCAGAAGGTCTTGAAATTTTTATGATTTTCTGACTGCCTGTCTTCTTTTGCTAATCTGTGCTGCTGTGGTGGCTGCTCCAGGGAACAACACTGCTTCCACTCCCAGCCCTGCTGCCCCACGTGTTTTGAATAGCACTTTTCATAGGCAGCGCCCAGTCGGGAGATGTGAAGGGCTGAAGGGCTGTATGCTGCATTCACCTCTCAATATTGAATATCTCAGAACCACCTGAGTGTACTCCAAGCCACTGTCATACAAGCCTGCGTGACCAACACCAACAGATGTGTTTTGCATCACAGTCTGGTGCACAGTTACTTGCACAAATGCACAGATCTAGGTGTTAGAGATACTACCGATGTGGACCAACTAGGCAAACATTCTGGACCTCCTGCAGTTTTAAAGATAGATAGTAAACAGAAGAAATGACCTAAGATAGATATGCATCTCTATATAGCTATACTATATATAAGATATATATATATGCATCTTTATATAACTGTACTATATATAAGATATGTATTATTAGAAGGGGAGGGAACAAAAACAGAGAGGTGAATAGGGAAGACAAGAGGCAAGGGCTCTGAATTTTGAAATATGTGGTTGGAGGAGTCTTTTCTCAGAAGGTGACATTTTTAGATGAGGAGACCGTTGTTCAGACTGTGAAGCAAGAGCCATACAAAGCGTGGAGTGGCAGGCACCGAGCCAATGGGAGAATGCACCTGAAGTGTCGCAGGAACAGAAACAATGCCAGTGATCTGAACTGCAGGGTAACGAGACCAAGCAGGACAGAGACGAATCATAGCTGGTCCCATTGGGTCATGCAGGACTTTGGCTTCTACAACCAGTGTGACAGTCTTAGAGTGGAGTGCCATAGTTGGACTCAGGTGATAACAGACTAACAGAACATGCTGTGAACACTTACATACACATGTGTATGTCTACACCCATGAAAATGGTCTTATAGTGCAAAATGTTCTGATTTTTTTCTGTTATATTAGTGTTCATTCATTTAAAAACTACTTGTTAGCTGCTGGGAAAGGAAGTAGCCTCTTGTAAGTCAATCACCATCGAGTGGAAGACCACATATCCGAGAATATTTAGGCAGTCCAAGTTGACCTTGATTTGGGGAGAAATATAAAATGTCATAGAAGGGAATATCTGGGAAAAGTAGGGGTGGGGGTGGGTGAACATGATCAAAACTTATGGTACAGCTTTCTTAAAGAATGAATAGAAAAAGGGTACAGGGCTTCCATGTTGATGACATAATCTACCACAAGGTAGTGACTGGCGTTTTGGAAACATCCTAAATTGGCCTCAAATCTCAACAACAGATAGACACAGTTTGCTTGCTCACAGTATGGATAGGGTACACATGGCATATGGAGACTTCATGATCATATATAGTTCACAGCTTTCAACGCACTTTTTGTTTATATTTTAACTAGTTACACTAACGAGCTTAATTTTATTAGTTTCTCATTTAAATTTTTTCAACTTTTCCTACATGTTTGGTGGGCTTCTGTTACCAGTTCATAAAACTTTATTGTGGCGCATTTTCACATATTCTAACCTAAGGACAAACATTTAGCTTCAGTGGTGATCATATCCTACTCCATGCCCTGGTTTATTTGGAAAGAAAGCTCAGGCCTGCCAACATCACATCTGTAAATATTCAGTGGGCAACAGAGAGAAGAGAGGGCAGGTTCAAGAGGGAGGAAGGGGAGGAGGGAGAGGAGACGAATGGGGGGGGAGGATGCACTATTATTATGATTGTAACTCCTATGCACACTCACAAAAAGTCTGAACAGTGATGTCTTTATTCATCTGTCTGTGGTGGGAAACAGGTGACCTTTGCGGAGGGAATCCGTGGTCGTGTTTTCTTCCCTCTGGGTCTGGAGGTAGTGTTTCTCAATGCTTCCTTGAGAAGTAAATGCTTTCCCGCCTCACTCCCAATACATGAGTTCACTCCTGCCCCCCTTTGTGCTTTCATTATGCTCACATATGGCTTCCTGTCCCGTGGCTCTTGAGTGATGGGGGAGGCGCTGGTCTTACTCATCTTTGTAGTGTTTAGTGACTTAGCATTAGTTTCCTGGCACCCCCAATGTCCTCACATTTTTGTTAATGCTTTGCTTCCTGTCCTGTGTGGACTTTGGAGGAACCTCTCCCTTAGCCTCCTGGCCTACCACTTCCTTTTGGCGGTGTTGCAACATTAGCTGGCGTTTTCTAGGAAGCCTCATCTCTCCTATGATGGGGAGCCCTGACATTGCCTGTGTCAGGAGACTCCAACTTCATCTCAGCTTTTCCAGAATTCTTCTTCTGCATTCCATGATCATACATGTTGATGAGTAAGGAACACTCATCTTTATCTGCCCCATCCACTATAAAAAGTCTTTGCCAGAGATCGACTTGATAGGCTTACATTGCTAAAAGCATGGTCATATCTGAGTATGTTTACGGGTTATAATCTCAGAGAGAAATAAATCCTTCTATAGTGGAGTAGAGGCACCATGCTAATTTATTATCGACTATCCCTTAGTTACTTGCTTGGTTAAATTTCTCAAATATTTCGTCTGTAACAATTGTCAGGAAGATGGCAGGGCCTGGATCCCACTCTCGCCAACTTTTTTTTCCCGTTCCTTTTCCCTTTCTCTCTTTCATCTATATTAGAACAAGCCTTGCTCTAGGGACAAAAAGAGATACGCAGCAGCTAACTTGTAACTCCTTAGTCAGAGGGTTTCCAGTTGACGGTCACTCTGCGAAGGAAGAGACCCTGGGGTCACCAGCTACCAGCAGCAAGACTATAGCATCCATCATAAGCTCTTAAGATTGTTTATAAAATGAGAAAAAGAGTGAATGAAGCCATTAACTTTACTGAAGAAATTCAGAGCCCTGAGACCAAGAGCACGCTTAGACATGGTGACACAGGTGTGGTCTCTTGACTGAGGATGAACAGGGTAAGAAAGAGGCCAGCAGGGGAAGCTGGCCACTTCCTCCTCTTTCCCTGGCAGAGGTTCATATTCTGCTTAGGGAGGGTGCTTCCACTTTCTCATTGTCTGGGCTTCTGTAGATGTCACAGTTTGGAGGAGCCTTCCAGATGTCTGGATTAAGAATCTCTTAAAGCCTGGGGGCAGGCTTGTAGTTCCCTGACATAAAGAACACGGTGTTAAAATCAGCATGCACCTCTACCTTCCCAAGTTTTTCCTTCCTCTGAGTTGCAATTGAATGGTTTATGTTATGCCAGGAGACATTTACTTACGGTTAAAAGGACTGACTGCTGACCTGGAGAGTTGATTCAGAGGTTAAGAACACTTGTTTTGGGGGCTGGAGACATGGCTCAGAGGTTAAGAGCACTGGTTGCTCTTCCAGAGGGGCCCTAGTTCAAATCCCAGCAACCACATGGTGACTCACAACCATCTGTAATGAGGTCTGGAGGCCTCTTCTGGCCTGCAGGGATACATGGAGGCAGAACACCGTATACATGATAAATAAATAAGCCCTAAAACAAAACAAAAGAACATTTGTTGCTCTTGGAGAGGACCCAGACTTAATTTCCAGTACCCACTTGGTGGCTCACAACCATCACTAACACAAGTCCCGGGGAATCTGACTTACCCTCTGACCTCAGAGGCTCCAGGTACACATGTGGTGCACATGTATACATGGAGGCAAAATACTCATACACTCAGAATAATAAATAAGCCTAAAAATGTTTTCAAATATTTGTTACCATGTCATTTTAGGGCAAGGATGTACCTGGGTGCATAACTATGTGTTTTGTGTGTGTATGCATCCATATCTGTGGCATCTGGCAGAGGATCCCATTCCTAGGACAAATGAAACTTCAAATGACCATAGTCCATGGGGAAAAGTTTTAAGCATTATCTTTTCCTTTGCTTTTAAATAGTTGATCCCTCTTCTTTAAATGATTTACTTTGAATACAATGCAGTTGAGAGTAAAAATAGTATTGTTGGACATTAATAGTTATTGCAATCTTGTGGGTTTTTTTGTTTTGTTTTTTGTTGTTGTTGTTTTGTGAGACAGGGTTTTTTTGTGTATTAACCCTGGCTATCCTGGAACTCACTCTTGTAGACCAGGCTGGCCTTGAACTCACAGAGATCTGCCTGCCTCCGCCACCCATGTGCTGGGGTTAAAGGTGTGCGCCACCACTGCCCGGCTTAGTTATACACAATCTTATTATGTAAACTAACTTTGTTTTTTTAAAACTCCTCAGGTGTGGTTTGTAACTAAGTTTAAGTAATTCTCTAACATGCAATAACTGACAAGATCTGGTAAAATGTCTCAGAGAGGGAGCTATTTTGTAGAGTGGAGCTTTCTTCTCCTTTTATCTCATATACATTTTTACTATTAAAGGAGTCCTTGTAGATTCCCTTAAAATTCAAAAAACAATAAAAAACCAGAGGAAGAGGAAATTACAATTAATAACTTTAAATTTCCAATTAATCTCTCAAATAGTGATTAATTTCCAGAGACACGGAGACTCTATCTGAGAGAAAGAAGAAGACAATTAGGATTGGAGAAATTGGTGGAAGACACAGGGGTGGGTGGAAATCCCACCAGGAATGAAAGAATTGATGAGCTTGGAAACCTGCCAAGAGGCCTCTCCCCTGACACATGTCCATTTTTAAACCCACAGGCCCTGTCTCCTAAAACTGTCTCTTACCTCATTGTAGAAATCTTCAGATCTGTTATGGAATTACATTTCTTGTTTGCTACCTCTTCATTTGTCTCCGGTAATGATTTGTCCCTCTCTCCCTCTGTGCTTACAGTGTGCCTGGGCTCCCCTCTTCCCTAGAAGTGAGCATCTCAACAAGCAAGGCTAAGTGTGTGTTGGTTTAAGACGGGTGATGTTTTACATTTCTGAAACTGTTAATGTAGTCTACCACTCATAAGGACTGACTGATGTATCAGGTTTCCTTCTCTAAAGGCAAAATTAATATGTTCAAAATTACAAATGATTAAAAATTGGTTGAGCTGAAAGGAAATCACCGTGTTCTGCGATGCTGGTTATACTCATGAAAATAATTCATCCTGCTGCTTTGGGTCCCAAGCAGTTGAGTACCAGGTTGTGTGTGAAGCTGAAGTTTTAATTACATAGTAATGAAGCCGGTGTTCAACTTCTGCAGTAGCACAGCTTTGATGTCCTCTACCTTAACTATCCTAATTAGGAGTAAAGGGCTCTGGAGAATGAGGACTAAACATCATCTCTAAAGAGATGCAATAGTGCACAGAAGAAATACAAGCAAGCTAGCCATTCATGGTCAGCTGTAAACCTTAACTTCCAGGGGATTCGTCCAGCTATACTGACCTAGAAACTGAATAAGCAGTTTGGAAAATCTGGTTTGTGCATATAATTATTTTTATATCATCTCAGGCTGTGCCTTGCAAAGAGCAAAACCACAGTAGTTATCTGACCTGGTGCTTGGCCTTTCTGCCAACGCAGTAATTGCAGAGGACTCAGCATCTTTTTAACTAGCAATGTGCGCCTAGAGCATTCCTTCCCAGATAGCCCTGTCTATCTGGAAACGGCTCATGTGCTCTTTATTAGCTCTCCATACAAATGGAAAAGGAGCCTTCGATGGTGACCTCTGCTAACACCAGTAGACTAGGAAGGCCAAGGGAATACACACCCTTGGCTCTGGTGATGTCTGAAACAGCCTTGTCAGTTGATGTATCAGCTCTTCTAATTTAAAGTAGAAGCTTAATCTTCCAGATGAAAGGGTCCCAACAATGCTTTTTTAAAAAAAATTATCTGAGTATAAATATTTAGTTGGGAGGTAGATTACAGGATGTGCTTAAGTCCTTTGGGATTACTGTTTTTTAATTCTGGCTCTTCCTTTAGTTGCTTGGAGCAAATGAGTGATTTCCTTTTGAATGTGTGCATGCTTCTAAGAGTGTCTAAGTAAAAGACGTGGGTGTGGTAACATGCCATCTTAGTACCATCTCCTGGGCATCAAGCTAGAAGGCTAGGGCTTAGGTGTGTGGGGAGGAAGGCCTCTGGGCACGAAGGGGAGGTGTCTTCCTGCAGTCGGGAAAGGAGGTTAATCAGGGCACCCTCAGTGGCTTATCATGCTGCTGGGTTGGATTTGTAATCGGAAGCCACTAGCTTTGTTTAAAAGATGGGAATTGCCTGGCAGAGTTCGGATATTAATAAAAGTGAAGTTAGCTGGAGTTGTCACTCTTTCATCTTGCATTTAAAAGACAGCTCAAAGGAAACAGTTTATTGGAATTGTAAACTCTGAAGGACCCTGGAAGATTTTAGTTTCATTTGGGATTGTGACATTCGCTAGTCTCCCTTCCTAGCCCTCACCTGTGGTTCCTCAGTAACATAGGCAGAGCACCTAGCACACTGCGAAACACTGTAGCGAAAACAGGGAGCTTCATATCCACTGAGAGACCCAGTGTCAACTAAGGTTGAGAATGACAGAGGAAGGCACGTAATGTCCTCTGGCCTTTGCAGGGGCATACATACTCACACACATATGTACATGCATGCAACACACACACACCTCTCAAAAAGAGTGTGCATTAAAAATAGAAAAATATGATTAGCTAGCAGAACTAATTGACAAATATAGAGTAATACACCCAACCGCTGATTCTTTTAAGATGTACATGAGTCATTTTAAATGCTTACGGGGCATTTAGCAAAATTGAATATATTTTGGCTAGAAAGTATGTCTGGATAAATATCAAAGGATTGGAATCATTATGTATGTTCTGACCAGCATAAAATTGAATTAAGGGTAAGTAGCAGAAATATCACTAAGAAATTCTCAAATACTTGGAACATTTAAAATAACCCATGTTGGAGACATTTCCATTCAACAAAAAAGGTGTTTCGAGATGAGCAACCAAGCTAATGAAGATGTAGCATTTGCAGACCACGGGCTAGAACAGCACTTAGAGGGAAAAGCACACTTTAAATGTATGTAGTAGCAAAAAAGGTTGAATTTTTCATTGGGATTTCCAACTCAGGAAACTAGAACATAAGCAACGAATTAGATCCTGAATCATGGTTTGTGAAAACACAGTAGCCATGGCCACATTCCAGAGCTAATGGTTCTGAGACCACAGCTGAGGCTAGTGCTGCTCTCCCACAGGCCAGGTCATCAGGCAGCTGCGGGTCAGGGAGCAGGATTGCAGAACCATTAGCAGAAATCAAAGAAAGAGAAAAAGATACACAAATTTAGAATCAGACAAAACCCAGTGTGGTTTCTGGACAATGTGACTGTGATTGGTAACGGCTTAAAGCGTCAGTCAAGGAAAATATGAAAGAAAACACGAGTCAGGACATTAGCAAATAAAGGAGTCACTACTACAGTTATGTAGATGTTGAGGCAGTACTACCTGGTTATTATTATAGTTTCATGTCCATAAACTGGACAACTTAGAGAAAGTTTCTCAAAAACACCACTTATAAAAATATGCCCAAAGGCTGTATAGATGGTAATAATCTATTATCTAACGTTTAAATAAGAAAGCAAGTAAATACCATCTCAGAAATTAAATCCCAAACCCACACTGCTTAGTAATAAATTATTCCAAAATCTTAAGGAAGAAAATTCAGTCTAGTCTTACACAAACACTTTTAGAGAACAGTGAAAACTGAACAATTCTTAACTCATTATATAAATTAGCTGAAGCTTTTCCTAAGAAAAATTATCACCAAAGATATCCCCTGAACCTAAAAACAAATGTTGATAGCAAATGGAGTTCATATATTATTACCAATTGAAAGGACTGTAAAGATGATAGTCCCCCCCTCCAATGTGATTTATAGCTTTAATGTCAATTCCAACCTAAGCCAGTTTCTTTTCTTGGAAATAATAAAATTTCTCCAAAATCTAAATGTAAGTAGAAAGAACTATGAATAATGAGACATTATTAAGAATTTAAAGAGAATTTGTACTGTAAGCTATTAAGGTTTACTATAAAGTGCCAGTCATTAAAATGGTATGTTATTGGCTAAGGGTACATGAGGAGGTCAAAGAAATGAAGTCTAGAAGAAAGTGGTGCAGACATGAATATATAGATTCCACAAAACAATGGGAAAAATACACTCAACCCAATTAAAATTGGGGTGAGATTCTACAGAATTCTTCAACAGCACTTGAGAGAATAGAATGTCACAATCCTAACAACATGCAGAAAGATGCTTGATGTCACTAGTCCTCATGGAAATGCCAATAACAACAATGTGTGCTGCCTCCCACCAGAATGGCTGAGATGAAACAGCGTGACAGCGCCAGGCTCTTATTCCGCTTGGTGATGCTTGGTAAAGAATTCACTCTACTTTCTCCTTTTGGTTGGCATTCCTTCTGGTCACACTCACCTCCCATTGCTTTAGTCTTGCTTTCTGCCCACATCCCTCTCAGCTCATCCCAGGCAGATACAGCCAATCTCCTTGTCTTGCCATTGAAAATACCTACCCCACCCATTAATCACAATTCAGATTCTGTACTAGATCAATGTCACGGGCTACAAAATTCTACATCCATGAAACTGAGTGATACATCTTTAAGAATACCTCTGTGACTAGATTCTTTCATTCCACACTGTTTTTGAGATTCATTCATATGCTGTGCCAACTCAAGGACCCTTGCTGTAGAATATTCTGATTTCTGTGCATGTATCTGTATTTGGACTCTTCTTTGGACTCTTGGTTTGTTTATAATTTAAGATTATTGCTCAAAATGTGTTATTATTATTATTATTCTATAGAATTGCTAGATCAGTATGTACACATGTTCAACAGAATCCTGTTGAGTTTGCTAAAGTCATTTTCTTTAGTTTCTCCATCCATTTAGTAATATATGAGGGTTTGTCTTGTGCCATAAGCTACCCCGTGTTCTTGACATATTTCTTAATGGCTTAAAAGTGTGAAATGCTTTTGTCTTGGCTGTCTTCAAAAACATTGGCAGTAAAATTCAAGCCTTTTTTATTTCAGTAATTTAGCCAGCTGGCACAGGCCTGCAACCTCAGCTATCCAGGAAGCTGAAGAGGGAGACTGAGTGCAGGGCAGCCTCCCTGGGTTACTAGTGAGTTCAAGGCTACCCTAAGTGCCCTAGAGAGACCAAGACACAAAAGAAGGGATGGGGGAGGGCTGGGAGGTAAATATGCTTCATGTATTGGGCCCTGGGTTTTGTTTTTAGGAAAACATACACACACACACACACACACACAGGAGGAAGGAGGAAAGAAGGAAGGAAGGGAGGGAAAAAGGGAAAGAAAGAGGTAAAGAAAGAAAAGTAAGAAAGAGGAAACAGAACAGGAAGCTTTTCATCGGGGGAAAGTGCTTACATTTGCCCAAACTTTACAGAACAGCACGACAAGACAGATCCACATGCTCTCTCATAATCGGCCCATTTGAAGGCCACTTACCAAAGAGAAACCATTAGGTGGGATTGTTGCCCGTTAATGCAATTTTCCCAGTCACAGAACATTGTGAAACAATTTATGATTAATTGAAATTAGAGTGAACACAGCAAACATAACCAGAAGCTACTAAAATTTAACTGAATCTATAAGTTATGATGAGAAATTAGGCCGAGGGTGGAACTCAGTGGAGGGTATAATGCATAGGATACGGAAGTCTGAGTTCCACCCTTGCATCTCAAACATGCCGACATAAAACCCTCACATTACAAACAATTTCTGCTTTTATTGAAAGCACAAATGGTTTATTTCTAAAGCCCTACATTGTTTAAAAAGAAGTCGTAGGGCACACACATCCAAAATAAATTTAAGGGCTCATGGTTCATTTCTCGCTTGCTAACTGCGTAACTGTAGTCTGGGGCTTTTGTCCTAGTACAAAGTATCTGCAAAAATATGGAAATTATCCCCTCTCTGTTTATAAAAAATGGTATTGTGAAGAACAATGAAAATGACCTGGAAGCACTAGCTCATGCAGGAATTAGAGTTAATAAAGCGCTTTTGCTTATATGTTTAGAATGGTCTTACAGTTGCTCAAGCGCTCGCTGTTCAAATGCTTTCACACGAGAAAGCACGGGATGATCTTATTGTCAGATGCTGCGCTGTGAGCGGAGCCAGTGAGGCGCTTCTAAGTACACTTTCCTCCTCTTGGCTCCAGTAGAAAGGGCTGGAGAGAATGATTCATAATGAGCAAAACATGTATCGCCTCCTGGAGATCGAAAGTACAGAGAGGGCCGATTTCCATTCTGGAGGGTGTGTTTGGGTTTTGGAAATGACTTGATGCTGCTGATCCCCTTTGTTGGCCGTTTGTAGCCTGCTTCAGTTGACACCTCCATTTTCAATCATAGCAAGATTGCCCTTAGTTGTGGGGAATTGCACAAGCCAGGAAAGCCAGCCTTTTTCAAATGCCTTATAGATTAACGGCAGACAGAATGAGGCTGGTAACGTCCTTCCCAAGTGCCGTCACGTGTGTCACAGGTTAGCTAAATTAATCCAGATATTTGTCTAAACCAAGATGGCTGGGGGAACAGGTGGTGTGTGCATACATATACACCCCAGCACTGGGAAGCCGATGCGGGAGACCCTCCATTTTCAAGCTCGTCCTGGGCTCCTTGGCAAGACCTTATCTCCAAATAAATACATAAAAATACAACAGGAGATGTTGTGGAAATAATGTCCAGAACATATGGTATTAACCTGGGTGTGGTAAATCAGGAGTGCTGGCTGTCCAGTTGGCAAACCTTATTGGGAAGTTTTGCGGGCTCATAACTTTACCTGAGGGTTAGGCAGAGAGAAACAAAACTGTACAAAGAGATTAAGTTCCCAGATCAATCCACTAAATTTCCATGAACTACCCCCAACCCTGACCGCACAACGCAGTTGGGCTCTCTACAACTTCAGTGCCTTACTTTAGCCTGGTCTTCATTTCCTAGCCTAGTTTACCATGATGTGTGAAGTATAGTCCAGTAGCAGAGCAAAGCAGGTATGTATAAGTCGTATATTACATCCAAAGGACAGAGGACAGGCACCGGTCCCTATTGTAGCAGCTCCCGGATATACAGTGGGACTAATATTCCCCGTCCCCCATGACTTACTACCTCCCAGGAAGGGGTGAAGCAATGACTATGTCACAGGAAGGGGTGGGGCAGTGACTTACTACCTCCCAGGAAGGGGTGGGGCAGTTTTGGTCATTGATAGGGTGTCAGATTCCCTGAGCTTGCTCGTGGTTAAAATGTTCTTCTGAACCATGTCCTACAAGCTGTGGGATTAGGCCTTTATTAATAAAACTCCCTAAATGGTATTTGCCACGTGTCATTGCTCTTGAAAAGATAAATAGGGTGGAATTAAGTGAACAAGGAAGAGTCCTTGTCTTATAATTAAGAACATTGTATAAGGATGAATTTTACATTTATAGAAGTTTTCTGGGCTGGAGAGGAGCCATATTAAATCATTTTCCTTAAAAAAATCTTTTGAGAAATAAATTCTTTGTGAGGGAAAAGCAAAGAACAGTGAGCTGTCTTCTTGATCAAGTGCCTGTGTCATTGCAAAGCTTTGAAAATGAAAGGAAATTCAACATTTTAAAATTATCTTCCAGAAATCTAGTGTTATGAATGGGGGGGGGGAAGTGAGCTAAAGGATTTGGAATTTTTGGAAACTTCCATGATGTAAGGTTGCTAGGAGAGCCTGGGGACAGACCAGTGCATCAAGATTGGTGTTGTAAAACTGACGATGAATCTTTGATTTTTTCAGTCATCTGAAGAGCAACCCATTGAACTTGAACATGATTTTTGAAATAAAAACTGGGTCATTTCCTTGGAGGAAGGTAGTTTCTGGCTGAGACTCTACTGAACCTCACATAGCTTCATCTTACTTTTTACAGTGCACAGTAACTGTAACTGGACCTCATGTCTGAGTGTTTTAAGGACCTTGTTTTACATCCGTTTTCTCCTTTTCTTCTCCTCCTTCTTCTTCTCATTCTCCTCTTCCTTTCTCCTTTTTTTCATTCTTCTTCTTTCTTCTTCTATTGTTTTAGGCTATACAACTCATATTGGCCACAAGTTTTCTATGTAGCCCAGGTTGGCCTCCAACTCAAATTAGTCAGTTTTTAATTTTCCTATTTTTCTGACTAGGAATTGCCTTACTAACTCGGCAGCCGCCTTTCTGAAGTGGGTCATGTGCATTCCACTCTCATCCTTTATCCCATCGAGGAGGGTGTGATTGACGGCTCAGTTCTCTGATAAGGCCTAGAGCCAGCTGTTGGACATTGTTTCTTCTCTGGGGAAGTCACGCTTCGCTTCTGGGGCCTGCTTACTAAGTCTGCCTAAGTTTGACTTGTGATAGGAGCTGCGAGCTGCAGGGAGGGACAAGGCCTGCAAAGGAATGTGACTCCTTTGGAACCTTCGGCCATTTGGACTGGGTTTTTCTTGCTGATTTGTAGCTGGAGTCATCATGGACTCATTCACTTGGGACTTGAGATAGACGTGTCCCTGTGGAAACAGCTCAGGCAGCAAACTGAGTACCTGCTGCTTCTCTGATCCTCAAGCCACTAGCCCCTTAAGTTTTATTCATGGTCTTTTGCTGACAACAGCCTTTCTTTTTCCTCTTCCATCAAAAATAGTTAGAACCAGGCAGGGCTTTGACATGGGTTGCTTGCAACAGAAATAACCGTAAGTGACATGAAGACCCTCCCTCTTTCTTTGTTTAATATAGAGTATTTCTTTACTAAATCCAGGTTGCAAAACTTTCATGTACTAGTGTCCATCAAGCACATCGTTGTACAAATGATTTCAAATTAGACAGAAGACTTCTGCCCTTTATTACTAAAAAATATGGTATCTAGATGTTAATGCATAGAAAGAATGCCTTAAAATACACATCAGATACATGTGCACCACACACATGCACACCATATACAACACACACACACACACACACACACTTAACCTCTGTGTCTGTGCACCTGCAGAACAGACCAACCGTAGAGTTTTAAATATTCAGAAAAATTTGCATCTGTTCGTAACACACACAGACCGTTTCCCATTCTTAGTTCCTATGAAACACAGCATAAGAATTATTTGCATAGCATTTGCATTGCACTCGCTATCATAAGCAAATTAGATGATTTAAAGTATCTGAGAAGACTCGCACAAGTTATACCCAAACAGCATGCCCGTTTGTATAAAGATCTTGAGCATACAGAGACTTCCACATCCCCAGGATGCCCCGGGCCCATCTCCCATAGATCCTGCAGGATGACTTGCATTTAATTTGCACGTTGCATATGTGTGTGTGTGTGTGTGTGTGTGTGTGTGTGTGTAGGTAATCCATGTATTTGTAAGTGCTACGTCTTGAAATTGTGTCTTACTCATTTCTATTTAAGAATCCAACGCTCTTTTTTACTGGGTAATGTCAGGAAATACATACAGGAGGGCAGAGAAGCTGACCTGATCAAAGTCCAAGAGGATTTGGCTTCAGGCGCAGTGATAAAGGGGGGTTGTTTGTCTGCCCTGACCCAGGTTTCAAGGAGGCGAGTCCACCCACCAGCCGCGAGGCAGGGTGCCAACCGGTGTGCCTCTAGCACTGCAGCCCCATCTCCTTCCTGGCTTCTCGCTTCTCATCCACTCTCCTCCCGCACCCACTCTCCTCCCGCTCCCATGCTTCCTCCCGCTCCCACGCTTCCTCCCGCTCCCACTCTCCTCCCGCGCCCACTCTCCTCCTGCCCCCATTTTCCTCTCCTCCCGCTCCCACTCTCCTCCCGCGCCCACGCCCATTCTCCTCCGATTTGGCCTCATTTCCCAGCACAGTGACGCGCGCTCTCCCCTTTTGGCTCATGGACTCCAGGATGGAGTCAATTTCCGGCTTTAACCCTCAGTGCTCCCTGGGATGTAGTTTGCTTGGCTCTGTCCCCCTCACCTGGTGTGACCATCTGCTGTGCACTAGTTACCTCCTTGTCCCCGGGTGCTGGCTCAGTCTTTGCAGGAGTGGGGCGAGATGACGAGGGTTAAGATGAAGGCTCAGTGGCTGGAGAAAGGACAGGGGCGCTATCACCCCACGTCTCTACCTTATCTAAAAATACTTCCCGCTGACGGGCAAGATGAGGGAGCACAGCATATGGCATATGCTGCCAGGCGCACCAGATTGTAATATTATACACTTGAATTACAAAGTCTGCCTATTACAGCCATAAACATATGTAAACATTTTCCTGTTTTGCTAAGGAAGAAAAAGAAAAAAAAACCCATTGGTATATTATCCAGATGAATTATCATGGCCATTAATTATGTTGTCAAACTTTACATTGACAGAATGCCCTCCCCCCAGTGGCGTATCGTTCAGCCACGGTAGAGTATGATGGTATTTTCCATTTGGTCTGATTTTAGCCAGTGCTGCTGTTGTGTTCCACGTATTGTGATGCTAGAACTGGAGGAAGCCATAGATAAGGAATTGGAAACTCTGGCACACGGGCCGACCCCAACCTGTCACCTTTCGTAAATACAGTGCTCTCAGAACCCAGCCTGGCTCGTCCCTGTGTGCAGAGCTGCTTTCTAACAACACTAGCAGAGCAGAAGAACTGGGGTATAAGCCCCTAAGCCTGAAGCGGCAACCCAACTCTGCAGAAAAGGCTTGCCAGTTTTGCTTGTAGGCTCTGACTGTTCGTTTTCTAGAATGCTTCTATTTCTGTTGCCTCAGAAAAGGTGTTTTGTCTGTTTAAAAGATATTTCTAGGATTGAACATTGTAGTATGCGGTGTGTGTGTTTGTGTGTGTATGTGTGTGTGTGTTTGAGGCAGGGTTTCTCTGTATAACAGCCTTGAGTCTCTTAGAACTCCCTTTGTAGACCGGAATAGCCTTGAATTCACAGAGATCCGCCTGCCTGTGCCAGAGTGCTGGGACTCTGGGATTAAAGGTGTGTAGCACTACACCCAGCCACTCTCACACTCTCTCCCCTCTATAATATAGCACAAACTCGATATCTCTTCCTTTTAAATTTCAGTTCACTCATTGTCTCAGCTGCTCAATGAAAGCTCTCTATGCGTTTAAAACCTACCAAATGTCCCAGTGTGTGTCCCTTTCCCCCACACAGATATGAGCCACCTAAAGTATGTTAGGACTGGAAGCCAGGTCCTCTGCAAGAGCAGAGCATGCTCTTAAGGCTAAGCCATCCCGCCGGCCCTTTGAAATACTTTCTGTGGTCTTTTCCATTGCCTATAATGGCATTTATTTGTTTGTTTAGCAGTGGATGTTTGAGTTTGTTAATACTGTCCAGTGTAAAGTGCATTCGGGTGGGCAGTCATCAGCTTGCATCTCTGAACACCAAGCTTGTGACGCAAGACCTGTAAACATTTTAATTTATAATTATTCTGCAGTGTTCTTGTTAGGCTTATTTCGCACGTGGGGGACAGCGATGTTGTCTGGTTTATGATTGAAACTGGGAACTGGTAAACCTTTTCTTCCAGCACCGCTCACTGCCAAGTGCACTGGGATGAGCCTGGCAGGAAGACTCTCTAGTTCAGAGAAGCACTATTGCGAGTGTCAGGAGGCCTGGTACTGTGCTTGCTCTGGGGAAAAATGTTCTGCCCTTCACTGTGTATCTGCTACTTAATTTCAGCTCCAAGTTGATCCCCCCCACACACACACACTCACATGACCAGAGGGACTTTGGTTCTTGGTACATTACTTAACTCTAGTGGCTGAAGTCTTCATCTAACACAAACAGGTTATGGGGTGGCAACGAAGTGAAGGACAGCATGGTTAGTTCAGTAAAACTCACTACCAATAGGAGGAAAGGTGTGTAGGTTTGCAGGGCTATTGTTCAAGGATGACTTGTAGTGATATTTTGTTGATGTTTTAACAAAGTAAAGCTTGCCCGGAGAACGGAGTGCAGAACTAAATCTCTAGAGGCCAGGGAGTGGTGGCACAGGCCTTTAATCCCAGGACTCAGGGATCTCTGTTAGCTCAAGGCCACCCTGGGCTAAGCAAGATTGAATCTGTCTAAGAGAAACAGAGCCCCACAAAGGTGATTGATCCCAGCACTTGGGATCTCACACCTTTAATCCCAGCACTAGGGAGGTGGAGTCAGAAGGGATATGATTGGATAGAGACAGGAATATAAGGCAGAAGGAGACAGGAGCTGGGGCAATCTGAGGTTTGGTAGGGACAGTTGCAGTCTGAGGAGACAATCTGAGGACAGAATCGCTCCTTCGGTCTGAGCATTGGTAGAAGTAAAAGAACTCTATAGTCACTGGCTGCTTTGCTTCTCTGATCTTCAGCACTCACCCCTATATCTGAGTCTGGCTTTTTATTATTAATATCAATTAGAATTCATACCACAATGTCTTCTATATATACTAAAGACAATGTGATACTTACATTTTCATGTTACAACCAGCCCATCACCACAGTCTGCGCTGTGCTGTGTGTTGCTCCGGATCTGCCAAGTTTACGAGTCTCATTGGCCATAATTCACTTTGATTTGGGGTCTGCACCTCAAGATCAACCTCTTCTTGCTCATTTCTCATCACCATTTCTACTAAAATGAACTTTTTCCAGTCACTAATGAAAATATTAAGTAAAAGAAACAAAGGAACGTACATAAATAAACATTTTTATTCTCAGCAGAGAACAGAGATGGCAGAGCGGTCCTGCCATGAGAATATGAGACAAGGGTACCACACTTTCTGGGGGTGAGGACGCTCTCCAGCTCATTTTCCAGCCTGGGATGCCTCCTTCAAACCAAATCATGCTTCCAATACTATCACTGGCGTGTTGGTTTACGCCTTCTGTGAGTAAGGATGGCGTCATAACGTTTTCCTTTCAGTACAATAGAACCTATCTTTCCTGGCCCATTGGGCTGCTAGTCTGCTCATCTTTCATCAAGTGCAATCACCATTCTATGCAGACGAGGCATCCCACAGAGGCTCTCTTGGTGCTGTCTTCGGTTACTGCACCTTAAGTCTTTATATAATGACTACTAATGACGCTAGAGAAATCAGCAATTGCCGGAAGCATAAACCACTGGAAAGCTTGCACATGTGGCAGCTCTCCTTTCCATCACCCCTACCCCAGTGTGAGCTCCACTTGTCCTCACCCCTATCCCAGTGTGAGCACCCCATGTCCTCAACCCTACCCCAGTGTGAGCACTCCTTGTCCTTACCCAACCACATTGTGAGCTCCCCTTGCCCTCACCCCTACCCCAGTGTGAGCTCCCCTTACCCTCACCCCTATCCCAGTGTGAGCACCCCTTGCCCTCACCACTACCCCAGTGTGAGCACCCCTTGTCCTCACCCCTACCCCGGTGTGAGCTCCCCTTGTCCTCACCCCTACCCCGGTGTGAACTCCCCTTGTCCTCATCCCTACCCCAGTGTGAGCACCCCTTGCCCTCACCCCTACCCCAGTGTGAGCACCCCTTGCCCTCACCCCTACCCCAGCGTTTGAATCCTGTGATCCTGCTGGTTATGTGAGGAGCAGAAAGGGCCCCTTAACTGGGAGACCCCTGGCTGCAGTTGAGAGAAGCCGCTGAGGAAATTCATCATCTGACTTGTAAACGGGAATGGGAACCTAGGACATTGTGTGAGGACATCATTAGGAGACAATAGGTTCAGGAGCTGGCTGTCACTGTTATCGTCGGATTTGAGTGAAGCTGGATTTTAAAATAGGAATTTCACTTTTCTTACCAGTCTTCCTGTCAGTTCTACTGGGGGGAAAAATCCTTTTTATTTCCCTAACCTTTTCTCTAGTTTAGTGGCCACCTGGTACTCTCTTCTTATCAGATAGCAAGCAGATTTCTTTTCATAATGAAAAAGCCTATCTCCCAGAATCACTGCTTCCTCTGCCTTTAAGAAAACTATACCCTCCCTCCCTTTCAGAATTATATTCAACAGATGTCATTACCATGTTTAGGAAATAGTCATCCTTACGCTTTCTTAAGGTTTATTTCATCCTCAGAGCTTCACAGCTAAAGCTGGTGTTTATCTCCACCTTGGGATATAACCGTCTCTGTGCAGTGATGGGGTCTGGTGGCGGCCACCCTTCCCATCCGGGCTGACGGCATCTCCCCTCTGTGTGCACTCACATATCTTACGAGTTGTTGATGCTCATGACATGCAGGATGCCGTTACATTTTGCAGGCTTCTTCCGGAACTATTATTTATACTTCCCATGAAAACTTCAGTTATTTTTATGGCGGGCGTTCCTTTAAAGGAACAGGAGTGACGATGAATTTTCATTGGATTGTTCTCATGTGTCTGTACTAGGACCCAGTTTTCTTAACATTTCTTCTTACGGCTTACTTACCTTAATTTTCTTTAGCCTTTCTTTTAGCTTGAATGTATACTTTATCTCTACAATTTCTCTTTTGTTTATTTGGTTAATTCATTTCTAGGGGTTTATATTAAAGAAGAAATGAACACAGCTTCGGTGCACATTTTCCAGGGTTTGAGTCCCTATGTTTAACCTTATTCTGCCACCAAAGTTGTCATATGTCCTGCACAGTCTCTGTGTACTGTTCTCTTTTCTATAAAATGCCAATAGAAACATCACCTAATTCCTAAAGTGAATGCATGGTTAAATGAATTAAGCCATAGGATTTGCTGAAAGTTCAGTCTGGGTTGTAGAAACTGCTCAACAATGATAGCAGTTGTCTGCATTGCTGACTTTCGAAGAGTAGGGATGATGTCTAAACAGCTTATCTCCAAACTTATAAAATCTCACAACAGAGGTAAGCACTTAAGGAATCTGTTAAGTAATTGCAGTAGTCATATAGTGGTCCCAAAGATGCCCACATCTAATCCCTAGAGCCTGTGGATATATTGCTGAGTGGTGACTGGCAGATGGAATGGAGGTTGCTGTCAGCTGCCGGTGACATGAAGAGACTGACCTGCATCTTCTTGGTGGACCCGAGATACCCACAAAAGTTCTTGAGATGTGAGCTGTGTCAGGGAGATTGAAAGTGAATGGGTCATTCATTGCTGGCCTTGAGACAAAACCCCTACTTAAGGAGTTTGGACAACCCTAGAGACTGGAAGGGGGAATCAAAGCTTTCTTTCTCATCATTTCTAGAAGGAACGGAGTCCTGCCAGTCTCTTGGGTTTATCCCATGGAGATCTATTTCAAGCTGTGCCCTCCACAATGGCCAGATAATAAATGTGAGTTATATTAAGCAACCAAGCATGTGGTAATTAGTTAGAGCAGCAATAGGAAATTAATAGAGTGACTAGCTGACTGAATTAAAAGATTAATTGTTTGAGATCGTGATCCCATAGAAAGATAGGTTTCATTATGTTAGCAACTCATAAGGAGGAGCTGCTTAGCGCAGTAATGGCCTGTCTCCCTTTGAGAGCCACTCCTTTACAATGGCTCACCCTCATCATCATAAAGGCTTTCATCGTATTTAACAAGGCCCACACACCTCACCGAAGTCTTCCATTGACCTCAGGTTTTAACTTTAGACTTACCTGGTCTTGACAAAGCTTAGAAAGATCTTCATTTTGAGTATAGGGAGCAACCTCTGAGTTACTGGCACTCTGAAATCTAAACAGAAAAAGGCCCTGTGGCGTGGGTAATGTTTTGTTTGTGATCTAACAAATAAAACTTGCCTGAAGATTAGAGTGTGGATCCAAGCCACTAGTTATCCACAGAGGCCAGGCAGTGGTGGCACACACCTTTAATCCCAGCCCTCAGGAGCCAGAGGAAGACAGATCTCTGTGAGTTCAAGGCCACTCTGGGCTACATGAAATTGATCCAGTCTAAAAGAGAAACAGGGCCTAGTAGTGGGTCTCATACCTTTTATCCCAGTACTTGGGATTTTATCCCAGTACTTGGGAGTCATAAACCTTTAATCCTAGCACAGGGAGGTAGAGACAAGAAAGGGACAGAGAGGAACAGGGCTCAGGGCATTCAGTCAGAGAATGTAGAGACAGGATACCCCCATTCAATCTGAGGATTTCATAGAGTTAAGAACTAGTGACTAGCTGTTCTGTTTCTTTCAGCTTTCATCTTTCACCCCCTTATATCTGACTCCATGTTTTTATTATTAAAACAAATTTAGAATTCGCACTACACTGTGGGTATTCATCAAAGCTACAAGGTAAATTAGGGATGTGTACCCTGTTCAGTCCAATGAAACTTTAAAAACTTATTTTCCATGTCTTAGTCTTCCTTGGCAATGCTAGGTCCCAAGTCATCGTGTGACTCTTCTGCCTTCATTTTGCCAGTTGTTAGGGGTAAGATTCCTCATCACATGGGCGATTTGAATGTTAAGGTGATATTAGTGGGATAGTCACCTTTATTGTACCTTATTCCCAATAAGGTTCCTGGAGTTTCATTGAAACATGGAGTACTAATTTTTAATGTAGGAGGAAGTGGGCTGTCTAGTGTTATAATAAGTTTTGGTCATGGCCAAATACCAGTCCCACAATGATAGGGATAAGGGATACTAATGATGAATACTTTGAGTTTCTTCTGGTCTTGTGAAACCTACAGACTCCCCCTGGTCTTTGTTGAGAAGCAGATGCCTTCTTGAGACACACATGTTGTAGACACTGATCATTCCTAGTGTCTGATAGGAAATCATCAGACTTGTCTGGTATTGCCTGAAGGATAAGCATTTGCTGGAGGAGGAAAGCAGCCCAGAAGTTCAACATGAGCCCAAGGAGGAGAAGGGTTTCTGTGAGAAGATAAGAAAGGATGCTAAGAGTGGCAAGGGGCTGGTGACTAACATAGCTGTCATCTTGGCCTTCTCTTCTAGTAGATCCAAAGTATACCTGTCAAGTGCCCCTAAAAAGAATACATGATTACGAGTGATCAGTGCAGACTTGGCTAGAAACCCATCTTTACAACTTAATTCACACACCAATGGCGTGAGTGTGCTGGATTTTTTTTTTATGGCCCTCCATAGAGCTCACTGTGGCTGCTTGTGGGTCTGTATCTTTGCTGTTCACTGTCACTACGTGAATTGTGATTTTACATTGTTTTACTGTCTTCCATCTTAAGCACATTCTTCCACAGAATTGGCTAACAGACTGCATTTAAAAGCAAAGTGAGAGATATGTGTTAAATCTTGATTGACAATGAATCACCAAACCCAAAGGCTGACCACATCACGAATGGACGATTTCGTAGTTCTGTAAGGTTGGCATTCTAAAGTGGATCATCCTGACTTCAGTCTTTTTGGAGGCATTAGAGAAGAATTTGTTTCATCACATTGTTCCGCTCCTAGAAGCTTTCTTGCCATCACTATGACCTGTGCGTCTCTTTTCTCTTCTTCTGTCTTAGATTCTCTTGCCTTCTGCATGGAAGGACTTGTAATTCCCTTAGACCTGTCCAGTCAGTTCAGGATAACTTTCCATCCCATGGTCCTTAGTCCTGCATGTCCTCTGTGCCTCCTGGGGAACATATGCAGTGATTCCAAGATTAGGATATGGTCTTCCTTGGAGCCGTTATTGTATATATTACAAAGCAACAGTACCATCACACACCAGATAGCTGCTTTCATAAAGCTCTTAAGCCAAAGCCTCACTCTCACCCTGTTTTGGAGGCAGATATGTCCTCATCACCCCCCAAGATGGCTTGTTTTCTATTATGATGCATTTAATAGAACATGCTCAATGCGATTAGAATTAGCAGTGCCTTATCTCACCCTTGGCTCAGTGGGAAAGGGTGCTGGGAAACAGATTTCTCAGCTCTGGGCCTTGCCTTTGCAGGTCTGTAAATTCCTCATCGGATTCCTGATTGTTTCAGTAACTCATCCTCCCATCGCCTTTTAAAGTGAGCCTCGCACTGAGGTTTTTTTTTTTTTCTTCCCCAGACAGACACAATATGCTTTTTAGCATGCTTCTATCTAAAATTGTTCTGAACATTTCTACTTTCTGTTCTCATGGTTAAGAGTCATCATGAAACTTAATTGTTTCCCCAGATAACTTCAAAGGGTGGGTAAAAATGATCAATTGGGGAGGAAGTGTCTCAGAAACTTTCTGGGCTCCTTCCCACCCTACAGCTCCTCTTTAGGCCAATGCCAAGAGGAACTCAGGATACAAGGGTGAGCCGGAGGCAGGAGCAATGCTCTGAGCCAGGGCTTGAGCAATGGAGCCCGAGCTTTTCAAGCCAGAGAGGTGAAAGATGCAAAGAGGAGATGAGCTCGCAGAAGAAGGCTTGAATGACATGTCCAGGTTGGGAAAATTCTAGTAACATTCTGGCTCCACTGTGCTTTGTTCATGTGTCTGCGGAGCAAGGGCAAGATCTGACAGATGCCAGTCTCCTAGTTCCTGCTGCACACCATCTTGTTACGTGGTCATATCCACTTATGTCACTCAGTCGTTTGAATCTCTGCCACACATTCACACTTGAACATCTACCCTAATATGTCTATCATCTTCCAATTTTATGTTTTGGGAAGGATACTGGATATTCTTTCTCATGGCAATGATCATAAGAAAGCAGGATCTTAATATATGGAAGATACAGAGAAGATGCATCCATCTACATATTTGTTAGTTATCAATGATGTGCCTAGTATTCTTCCAGGCACCGAGAAAATGGTAGCTAAAGAAGCACAGAAGGTAACATCTTTGAGAAGTCTGCACTCTGACTACAAGCAATATAGCACAGTTAGTAAAAACTCAGAGACAGATATTGGGGTTCAACTTGAAGGTCAGAAAAGCAAAACAGCCAGCCAGTAGCTCTTATCTTCACCTTAGTCCGAAATGGCGATCCTGCCTCCAGGAATCCTCAGAATGAGACTAACTGAGAGCTGTCTCCTCCCATCTTACATTCCTCTCTAGTGCTGGGATTCTGTGCACTAGTAATGGTGTGCACCATTACCACCTGGTTTCTATGGCAAACTAGTGTAACTACTGGGATTAAAGGTGCGTGTTACCACTGCCTGGTCTATAAGGCTGATTAGAGCAGCTGTTTTACTCTCTGATCCTCAGGTATGCTTTACTTATTAAAATACAAAGGAAATGTCACTACATTCCCCCTTTTTGTCTAAAATAAAAAGTCTATAACTATATAAGAAAAACTATATACAATAAGTAGAATGGCTATATATAATATATACAGGCAATAAATACATTAACAATGTGTGTTCCATTTGCATTTGACAGATTTAGAGAAAATACTCCTTATACATCCTATCTTGGTGAGTCCAAAATCTTGTACCTTGTTGTGGGAGCGCCTACCGCTCCTTCAGCCAATAGCCGCTGAGATACCAGCCCATTGGGGCGTGGTCTCTNCTTAAAATAAATACCCTTTTAAATCCCAACTGGTGTGGGATTGTTTATGACTTACGCCTTCAGTACCTAATTTACTTTTTACCATAACTTGCTTTCTGTGCCAGGTAAACAAGGAAAACTATAACTATCTAGTCTCCAACTCCCTCAATACCCAAGAAGGAAAAAATATTAACAGAGTAAGCAGGAAGTGCAACCAAGTAACTTCCAAAAAAAATGTTGAAAATGACGGAAACAGCTGGCTGCCTGGACAGTCACCCAAAGTTCCTCTGCAATATTGGGCCTTGCATATCCGACAGACTTTTCTGTGAAGGAAGATATTCTGAAGGGCTGTTCCTCCTTGTCTTAACAATGTTTGGCAGTCACTTTCTTTTGTGTCCTGCTTGTCCAATTAGGACAGCAGAGCCACAGGCAATAAATCAAAGTAGATAAAATTTCAAAAACAAAAGCAGGATAAAGAGGGGTTGGAGAGATGTCTCTGCAGTTAGAAGTACTTGTTGGATTCAGGCTCAATTCCCAGCACCCATGTGGTGGTTCACAAGCATCTGTAATTCCAGATCAGAGGATCTGATACCCCCTCCTGACTGCCACAGGCACTGTACTTTGTTCACCCACATACAGGCAAACACATAAAATAACTAAATCTTAGTAAATAAAATAAGTACATTGGAATCTTTAAAACATAGTAAAGATACATTATGGTTTGGATGTAAAATGCCTTTGATGGGCCTATGCTTTGAATGCTTGATTCCAAGATATGGCACTATTTAAAAGGCTATAAAGCCCGCAGGAGTGGGGTCTGGCTGTCAGACATAGGTCACTAGGAATATGCCTTTGAGGTTCATTCCTGCTTCTTGTTGGTTCAATTTGTGTATACTGATGGAGTACATTTTTTCTGTAATTGTGAACCAAAATCAATCTCCCCTCCATTCAGATGTGTTGTCCCATCAATGAGTAAAGCAATTACTAGAAATGGGCACATAAAACATTAGGAAGCCTTGAGTTTGAGGATGATGGGTGAGGGCATTCCTGAAATGGGCACTTTGTCATGAAGCCTAAAGGAAATGATGGAACTAGTCTGTATATATGAGGGGAAAGAAGAGTCTAGCTCAGGAGAACAGTACCAAGACCCTACAGTGGAAGGTCCTGGGTGCTTGAAGAAGATGCCTTGTGTGGCTGAGTATTGGTACTACAGTACATGAAGCTGGCATGTGTGAGCAGAAGATAATTCTTAGCTCAGGGGAGATCTTAAAGGTGACAGCAACAGGTTCTGTCACCAAGTAATGGAAACTCACTGGAATATATTACGCTAATGATGTGACCTGACCTGTTTTTACAGAATCATCCTGGGCTGGGCATTGAGAACAGAGGACCTGGCAGAATTAGGGACATCTGCTAGGAGGCTGTGCCAGCAACCCATGGGATAAATATTGACTCTGACCAGAGAGATGGTCGACTGGCTGGTGAGGAGAGGTTGGCTTCTGAGACTAGTTTGAAAGCAGACCTGGAGCTGTATTCATTAGACATGAGGGTAAGACAGTGTGGAGTCAAAGGGTCTTGAGAGTCGCTGGAGGATTGGAAGCACCATTCATTGAGATGGGATTTATGGCAGGAGGAGCAGATTTGGGGGTCCTATCAACACCTCATTTTTGAGATGTTCAGTTTGACATACTCGTTAGGCATGCCAAACATGATCCTACATACACAGGTGTAGAAGTTAGAAGAAAGGTCCTGTCTGGGAATCTACACTTACACACACATATGTGCACACACCAAAAAAGCCATCAGTCCTGACCTCCACTGTAATGGTTCATCAAAGCATCATTTCTAGATTTCCCTTGGCCCTGCCCTTAGTAGCACTTCCTAACCTTGGTCTGAGAAGCAAAGAACTTACAAAAGCCTGTTGTTTATCAGTGAGTGTAGCCCAGGGCTCGAGCTAGGACTGGCATGTATGAGTGGCCTGGATTCTATCCAAGCACTGTGAGAGGGTGAGGGTGGTTTTGACCTCAGGGTTCAGGGCCTCTTTCCTCATTCTGGCCCATGCTCTCCTGTTCCCATCTCCTCAGACCACAGCTTGGGTTCTCCTGCCAGTCCTTGGCTGGAGCTTGCAAACTCAACAGCAGAATCTCAGCTGGAGGTGCTGTAGTTGAGTCAAGCTTGCATGGTCAAGCTCATTGCAGAAAACATATTCCCTTCCCTCCAAGCATATTTATCCAAAAGGGGTACCCCTTAGTCTTCTCAAAGGTAACCCAGAAAGTATCTAGTGCCTAATATCCCCATCTTTTAACCATTGATAACTAATCCAAACTTTTCTTTTTTAGAAGACCATGTGGACCAAACCAAATATAGCTGGGCCCATATCCCCTCTGCAGGCAGCCAGCCTTCCACCACTGATTATGTGTGGGCATGGCAAGCTTGCAGCACTTGAGGTTTGGCCCCTGGACAACACCTCTTGGATTTTCCATCTTGGTTTCCTCCAGTGCAGATCAAGGGCATGGGCAACTTCCCCTTTGAGAGGTTCCTGAAGGACATTGTGCTATGGGCTGGCTCCCGTAGAGCCTTTCTCTGACAAGATGAGACAGTTACTTTGGGCCCAGAGGAGAGGGTTGTCCTCAGTGTCTTCACTCTCCTCTTCTCATCCTGTCTCACTTCATGGGTAGAATGAATACCTATCTCATTTTTTAGGTGAGATAGGTTGGACAACTGAATCAGGCTCTCATAAATAATGATAATAATAATAATAATAACAATAAATGCCTGATGGTGAAAAAGCTTGCAGAACAGTAGCTGGGTAACAATTTGAGTGTAAAAGCCAGTCAGTCTCAGGGACGTATCAGGAATTTTCCTTACTTATTTTCCTACAATTATGTATTGAGCATCTGTTAGGTGCCACTTAGTTTACTCCGTGCTGTGTGTACGGGAAAAGATGAAATGCAGCCCACTCCTCAGAGATTCATAGCCTTGAAGAGGAGACTGATTTGAACAGGAACAAATTATAGTGGCATGAAAAGAATTCTGGAGAGAGGGGGGAGAGGGAGGGAGAAAGGAAGGGAGGGAGAGAAGAGGAGGAGGTATCTTTTGATGAACTGGGGATTTAGCTCAGTGGTAGAGTGTGTGCTTTGAATGCACAAGGCCCTGGACTGGATCCTCAGCCAAAAGAAAGAGCAAACCCTTTTCTAGTGATGACCGCTGAGCCCAGGTTTGAAAATGAAGGGATGTTTCCCATGAGGAACAGCTTGCTGGGAACATGGAGGAGTTGAGGACCTCCTTAGTTCTCATAGAAGCTTCCAGTGTGAGAAGAGGCACAAAACTAGGAAGAAAGGGACCTAGGGAGGAGACTGTCTGAAAGAGCGTGTCCTGGAAAAAGAAAACGTCCCAATGCCTTCTCATCTGTAACCTGAACTCAGGAGGTGTAGGCAGAAGGACTGGAGTTCGAGGCCAGCCTCTGAGCTGTAACAGCAAGTGCAAGGATAACGTGAGTGCCCCAGACCCTGATTCAGAAAAAAAAAAAATTAAAACGACATAGGATGAATTTGCCAAACCTCCAAGCTATTCAGGAAACAGAATCTGAAATTCCCACGTTCGGGGCTAGTGTTCTTGCCAATATATCCTTTCAATCTCAAATTACATAATTTAAATAAGCCTACAGTTAATTGCAGTTCATCAAGATTGCAGAGCTATTTATATAGCCCCGAAGTACACCTGAGTCAAGCCAGGACCAGTCAGGACCCATCAGATCTGAACACTGAGTGCCTCTCTTTTTAAAAGAAATTGCTCCGTGAAATAGTGCCCTGGATTGTTCTATTGTTAACATGGAGGAGGGAACTTCCTGGATTTTTTTTCTTAATTTTTTAAGTGGTTTCTAAACTGAAAAGGAAACCCTGAATGGTGCTTAATTTGAAGCCTATTGGCTACAGCATTCTTTTCTTGCCCCACACCCAAGTTTCCCTTTCCTCGCCGTCATCGTAAGTGATGGGTGTGCTTATTTCTGCTCCTCCACTCTCATTTCCCAGCTTGGGACTTCCCCTTCTCCTCTCTGCTGTAATTTGGATGTAAGGCAGAAAGTGTTGGGAAGACAAGCTGGTATAGTAAGCCACGGGGCTGCGGCCCACTACCCTTGCTGTCTGGGGACAGAAGTCATAAAGGATGCGGTTTGTCTCCCATCCGGAGCCATACTGCTATTCTTGTAGGAGCGGAATCTTCCCTTTGCCCTGCTGTAAGAATTTCAATGAAGTGCGATGGGCTTTGCTCCACAGTCCCATTCTCTGAAAAGATGAGACTCATATTTCTGTACGAAGACTCCAAAGTAAAGGCACTAGGACTGTCTGACTCCTATGGGCAGGGACTGTCGAGGTTACTCAGACTGACTCTGGACTGACTGGGAAAGAGTTCTGGATCTTGGTCTGTGTCACCTGTGACTGCCCACTGTTCATGAGTATTGAGTCTTTGTCTAGACCCCTAGACCTCTCTCAGTCTGACTCCACACTACTGTACAGGCCTCGTTTCCAGATTCCTATATACTGGCCAGGCCAGGTTACCCACAGGTTCTAGAATGTACTCTATACTGTTCCACCTTCAGGTAAGTAATCCATGTGTGTGGTGGTGCCTTCTGCATTAGTCTCTTTTCCGGTCGGTAGTATCCTTCCGTCATTTAGATACAGAGTAGCACAGAACTTCTTTTATGGGACCTTTATGACCGTTAGACTTACTCCAGTTGTTATACTGGCCCCAGTTAGTTTGTACACCCATGGTGGGTGGGACCCATGTTTCGTGCCTCCACTATGCTTTACAGTGTAGAAACAAGCTGACAAAATGCACTAAAAATTGCTTTAAAGAGGAAAACAAAAATACTGGAACAGTGAGAGGAATATAGCGTCAATGAGACTTATTTGGGTAAAAACATACTTTGTGCCTGTTGAATTTGGGCAAAATGGCATTGTAGTGCTATTTGTATTTTATTAAATAAGCTTGCCTGAAGATCAGAATGCAAAGCTAAGCCATTAGAGGCCAGGGTGTGGTAGCGGACACCTTTAATTCCAGGATTTGGGAGACAGAGGCAGATGGGATCTCTGTGAGCTCAAGTCTATTCTGGGCTACACAAGATGGATCCAGAAACAGATCCAGGTGGTGTTTAATCCCAGTGTTTAGGAGTCACACACCTTTAATCCCAGCACTAGGGAGGTGGAGACAGGAGTGATATGTCTGGGTGGAGAGAGGAATATAAAGGGAAAGAGACAGGAGCTCAGTGGAGTGTGGAGCCTGAGGATTCATAGAGACAGGATCTCGCCCTTTTGGTCTGATTATTCGGTAGAGGTAAAAGGTCTATCTAGTGGTTGGCTGCTTTGCTTTTCTGATCTTCAACTTGAACCCCAATATCTGTCCCTGCGTTTTTATTATTTGTGCTATGTACAATGTTGTATACCTAGTGGGGATAAGTAAGCAGGAAGGTATCTTCAAGGAGCCTGTAGCATGTCAGTAAGAATAACAACAACAACAACAACAAAAAACCTGCTAAAAAGTTGCATTTATTTTATATTTATCCTTTATCGTATTCTGCCATATACTATAATCCTTCTAGAGCTCTTCAGGGCATTATCTCTCTTTACTCATGATAAAGCTAAGCACTAAGAATTTAAGGTACGTGCCTGTGGCCACATAGCTGGTGTGGGGATCCTTGCCTTAGGATTCTGGAGGACACCCAGGGCACCCAGTGTGATGAGGCAGGTGCTGGCAGCTCACTCAGCATCCTCTGCTTTCTCTTTCCACACATTTGCTCGCTCTTTCAGCTGTCTGGAAAGCTCTCCCCATCCCTATCTCTCAGCTTCTGGCTGTGTGGAGAGTTCTCCCAACTGCTGTCTCTCAGCTTCGGGAAATACTTCCTGTGCTGCAAGCATGGAGCTGCCTCCTTGAAGGCCTTGTTGCTTCCAGCTGGGTACCTGATGGTGTGGACCTTTGTATGCATATGCAACATGAACCATTCATTTATTTATCTATTTCTTTATGTTTTTTGAGCCAGGGTTTTTCTGTAGCTTTGGGGCTTATCCTGGAAGTAGCTCTTGTAGACCAGGCTCGCCTCAAACTCACAGAGATCCACCTGCCTCTGCTTCCCATGCGTTGGGATTAAGGTGTGTGCCATCACCACCCAGCTCAACAAAATCCTTTTAATGCCAAGGTCAATTCTTCCATTTGGCTGCTTCTAGGGAGAGGTAAAACAGTGCAATAAAAAGTGAGCAGAGAATTCTGTTTGATTCGACAGATGTTCGCGGAGTACTTTTCAAGGGCCTGGTTACAGAGAGGAGGAAGTGAAGAACAACTTTTCCCTTTTTTATAGGGGAGGCTGTGGTGACATCCACGATGAGGTCATCAGCTGGGGTTTATGCCCTACAGGAAAGGACTTCTTATCTGAAGCAAGAGATTCCTAGAGGGTTTTGTTTTCTTCTGTTTTGTCCTATAACAGTTGTCATTGTCCACAGGTAGCTTTGGGGGAGGGCGTCAGGCATTTTAGTATTGAGTGGAGAGAGTCTCAGGGGAAACTCACTTGCTGGAGTTAGTAGCCAAAATGGGCCTCTGGAGAGGTGTTGCAGGTTTTTGCCTTGGTGTTTCCAGAGTGGTAAGTGAAGTTCAGGCCTTGGCTGGCGTTGTTTCTAGTCACTGAGTTATTAGTATGTTAGAGAGTTTGGTGCATGCCAGTGGCCATGGCAGCTGCTTACTGATGCTGTGGATTCAACAGTAAGTCAGGCATAGATAAGGATAAACAGTGGTCCCAATGTCTGAAGGACCTAAGGGTCCATTCTACAAAAAGAATACCCTAGCATAGGCAGCCCGTAAACACTAGACATTAGGTCAAGGCCCTGGGAGATTTGGTATCTACTGAAAGCTTGTCTTCTCACTATAACCTTATATGGTAAAAGGGCTGAAGGACTTCTCTGGGGTTCTTTTAATGAAGATACTGATTTTATTTGTGAGAACTCCACCCTGTGACCTAGTCCCTTCCCAGTTCCATCACTCTGGGGGCAGCAACATGGAACTTTAGCAGGGACAGCAGGCACTCAATCTATGACAGTAAAGCGTCCTGTGTCCTGATGAAGTCACGTAACTGATGTTATTAGAGACCAGAGGAAGGTAAGCTCTGGCATGCCGGGAGTGTCCCAAGAACACTGTGTGAAAGTGGTGATGTCTTTGCTGTACCTGACAGACTAATGACCTTCTGGCAGGCTAAGGGAGAAACAAGCACTCTTGAGGAGAGGTCAGCAGGCTCAGACGTCTGAGCAGACAGTGACCTCGTCCCTGGTTTAACTGGACTGTGGAGAGTGCAGGGGAATGGCTCCATCAGAACCACACATTTCAGACTTTCCTTTCTAAACACTGCTGATACTGTTCCATAACCACAGCTAACAAAAGACAGCAGAACAGGACTTTCTTCCCTCCTGCAAATTGCATGTGCCCCGCAGAGGCTGCCCCTTCCCTCTTCATCATGTATGGGTGTTGCTACCCAACCTCCTCCACCAAAACAAGGGACCACAGGTCTTGTCGGCCTTCTTCCCATGTTGGACTCCAGGAGGCTCAAGGCTGCTGTGACCCATAGCTGCAGGACAACCCTACATGGAGCACCCTTGCTCTGTCCGTGGGCCCAGAAGGGTTGGGTCTTGTCTGATTTTTCTTCCCTACAAGATTACCTACCAGCCCCAGGGTTATAGAGAAGAAAAGAAAACAGATGAAAAAGCTTAGTGTGCCTGGTGGTGCATCAAAAGATCTGACCTTCTCTTATCTACCTCTGACCTCCAGCCTATCACAATCTGAACCCCGGGGACAGGAGCATGGACACGGTTCTATTGTTTCCTTGCTAGCCTTCCCTTCCCAGGGCTTTGCTTTCCACCTAAAAACAAAGCAGAACAAAACACAAGTCCAGCAAGCAAACATCCTCTATGTTCCTTAGCCTCAGTGGTCAGGGGTTAGAGGTCTCTGTTTTCTGGGGAGATTTTGTTTTGTTACAGGAAAGGCATTGTTACATGGGAGCCCTGTGCTCTCTGCCTTGGTTAGGCACAGATTGGAAAGCAGATACGGAGACTGGCAGCTAGCAATAAGGTGAACCGGTGCCTGGGGATGGGAAGTGGGGCAGGCATCCTGGGGTTGGAGAAAGAGCCTGCCCGTAGCAGTAAAAAGCAGCCTAGCCTTCAGATCTGACTCTGTCGGAGGTGGTGACAAAGGTCTGTCCAGGCTACTAAAGGGCAAGATCGGGGAGTCTGGAGAAGAAGCTAAAGGCAATGGTTCCAATCCTTAAAGGTACCATCAGGAAGAAAGGTACTGGCTATTAGACCATAGTGCTGAGCCCTGAACTGACTGCCTGGGACTCTGGCCCTCACGGTCAGACCTGTATTCATCTTGCTTCCATGCCGATCCAACCCTTTCCTCTGCCTCCAGTTCACTCGCTAGGTCTCCACCAGTGTCAAGGGCCTTCATTTCTTCTGATGTTGGGACCTTGGACTAGGCCCTGCACCTCTTGCTGACTTCCTTCACAGGTAGGTGGGGACTTCTGATCTGGAGGCTCTCCCGTTGGGCTTGCCTTTTTGGACCATGGCCAGATAGCCTTCCCTGAAAGATGGTTTCTCTATCACACAACTTCAGTGGTTCTCACACTCTTAACCCTGGTCTTTTAGGTCTCCAACCATCTGCCTAGTGTCTCCGGTGCTCTGGATAATTCCTGTAGATTCCTTTCATCAGTAAATCCCCAGAACTGGTTCCTCAGTACAGCAGACTGTACTGGGGAGCTTGTTGAACATACGGTCCTTAGCTCCACTCTGCGTGGGGCATGACGGTAAACTGGAAGCTAGACTCGGAACACATTGAGTTTTAAAATCTGACTACATTAGAGCATATAAGACAGCACTAAAGCCCAGGGTCTTTGCCATGCTCTTCCAGGTCCTGTTGGGCCATCTGTCACCACATTTGTCCAGGCTCCAGATCAGATGCAGTTTCCTCTTCAGGGGAGGATGAGATTCCAGCAATCAAGTATCTTTTGGAGGCCCTGGGGGGTAACTCTGTGGTAGAGCACTTGCCTAGCATGCTGATGCCCCAAAAGTCAGTTTCTAGTACTTTGAAAAAGGCACAACATGTACAAAATTATTCTTCTACTCCCTGGGTGCAGCATGGTCCCTTGGCCTTGGTGCTACTCTGTCTTTCAGCTCCCGTGCTTATGTAAGCTCCTTGAGTGTACACAGTGCATTTCACTCCCCTGAGTCTGCGCTGGAGATCCTAGGAAATCAGCGATGCTTAACAGCCACTTCGGTATGGATGATATTCTTCAGATAGTACAATAGAAATATCCCGATGATGTCACATTTACTTTTGTGATGTCTTAAGGCTGTAAGGAGAAAGCAGGAAAGACATTGCAACAAGATGTGAATATTGATTCTAGCTTTTAAACAATGTAGAAATGCAAAGTGGAACACGTATGATTTTTAGTTATAAAGTAGTTTACCAGAATGATCTTTAGAGTCTTGCTTATGAAGGAAGCATATGGCTTGTGAGTGCCTCCACAGTCCCCACCCCTTACTGACTTCATTCACTTAGGGTCAGGATTTTGTCACCCACTTAACTGTGGTGGCCATTCTCTTCACCACTAGAGAGTCCAGCTGGCTCAGCCTGCTGGTAACAGTGACAGTGGTAAGTCACTCTGTCTCGGGGCTGACTCCATACCTGGAGTTAGCCATTTAAAACACCTTTGCTGATACATTCTCATTTTAAATACCCTTTTATCTGCATTGCAAAAATGAAATTAAATATCCATTACTAAAATGAGATTGGAGATTTATTGAATCAGAAATGCTTTCTTCCTAATCTTTAAATGACTACAGGTTTCTCTTTGGTAAGCCTATGAGAGAATTAACATTCCTTTTTATCCTGAAATGTGGAGGTAGTAGATTAATCTACTTTTACTTTATCACTGTGTAAGAAGGTGCCCCTCTTGACCAGAGAACGCCAGCAGAGAGTTCAACTCAGAAGTGTATAGAAGTAGGAGTCCCTGGACTTTTTTTATACTTTGTATTCTTCCCCTGTTTATGAACTGTGGGGAAGGCTGCCAAAATGGGAGAAAAATACTAAAATATGTAGGTATTGGTTATGCATTTACTATGTAAAGCTGCTTATAACCATTGAAATTTCAAGTAAAATATTTTCCTCTTATAATATTGCTTTTTAGAGTTGTAGGGGGCATGCACATATGTAGCACCTAGCATGCTGAGTACTGAATAAACACTAAGTAGTATTTTTATGAAAACCTATTTTAAGGGACATATGCACACAACGTTAGAGAGGATGAGTTAAGACAATCTAGACTTACCGATACTGCCTGGATAAAGGGGTTTCATGCTCTCCAGCCCCGTGTTCTAAGAGTCTAATGAAGGCGGATGTGTTGGCACATGTTAGCTGTGAATGTTTATTTTCAACGATGAAAGTGAAGCCAAAATTGCAGCTAGTTAGGTATTTATCATAGAAACAGAATCTGATTACATACCACTCAAGACAATTGTGATTATTTTAAATACTCCAACAGTTCAAACCAGGATGAACTATTTGATCAAACAATGAAAAGCTATGGATTTCTGAATATGCTTCTTAATTTTATATCTATCTCTGGCATCTTGCATATTATTAACATGGAAGCAGACCAGACACACCCTCTTAACCTCTGAACCGTTATGGAAAGGGGAGTGAAGACAGAAGTTGAGGTTGCAGTAAAGGCTTTGCCAGTTCTGAGGTGAAAAATGCCCCTTCCTTAGGCTCATGTCCACCCAGGATCTCAGAATGTCATCTTAGTTGGGAAAATGCCGTAGAAATTGTAATTAGGGAAGATGATGTGATGCTGACTTAGGGTGGGGCCCAAGTCCCATCTGATTGGCACCATTCTCAGAAGAGGAAACATGGCCACACACAGGCCAGAAGGCTAGGTGAAGTTGGAGGCAAAACTAGGGTGCTGCTGCCAGTAGCCAGGTGACACTAGTGAAAAGTTGGCAACTAACAGAAGCAGGAAGTGACAAGAACAAAGGCCTCCGTGGAGACTTCAGAGGGAACATGGCCCAACTGATATCTTGATGGTGGACTTGTGGCTTCCAGAACATCAAGAGAAGAAAGTTTCCTTTTTCTGAGACAACCAACCTGTGGCTGACTGTCATGGCAGCCCAGGAAACCATTACAGCAACCAGTCAGAGATGAACTTCCATGCACTGAGAACCATTTCCTAACCTTAATAGTGGGCATGGTCAACCTACCACTCAAGTGTGCGCTCAGTACAGGAGACAATGCAGTACTGTAACATGAGGGCCTGCTTGTGGGGTTTCTGTCCCACCCAGTATCCCACAGCCGGCATGCCCCAAAGAAAGTCACACAGAGATCTCCATA
>LOEQ01001116.1:193655-204693 GCA_001685075.1 Bramus lutescens | reverse complement strand
CAAGGCAGTTTCTTTATTAACCAATAAAAGTAACACATAGACAGAAGACCCTCTTACATCACAGTACAAGCACTTGAAACACACAGAGATGGTTTATGTAGGTGGAAGGAATACTAGTTACTGAAGGGCCACCCAAACGTGTAAAAGCTGAGGCAGTTTCCGTGATGGGGAAGAAATGACAAAGGGCAGGAATACCATGAGGCTGCGTTACAGTCCATGTAGCACAAGCCAACCCACAGTGGCTTAGTCAAAAAAGGGCTTTCTAGAGAGATTCCCACGTAAGCTGCCTGAGGTGGGTTTCCATGGCTGGTATAGAATCCTCGGGATCCTGGGGTCCTTCTGTCTTATTCCTCCCTGTCCTTACCCTATGCTTTCATCCTTGTTACCTGAAAGTGGCCGACTTACCTCTCACCTCTCCATATACTCCTTCCAGTAAGAGGAAAAAGGAAGTGCCAGTGAGGCCAGTGCTAGGAAAGCAAAAATTTCCCAGAATTCCTCAGCACATACTCCTGATTCTCTCTGGAAAGATCTGGATCACATGACCAGTGAGTGGCCAGAGAAATGTGGCTTTGAGATATGTTTAGGAGTCCTCTGAACAAAATAGATACTGTATTTGCAAAGAATAAAGGCATCATAAGCCTGGCACAAATATATAGAAGTATCTTTCATGAAAGAGATTTCCAAAGTGGTAGCAAATTGGAGTAGTGATCCACTTTACTACTCTCAAGGCCTTTACAGTTTATATTGGAGGCAAGTTCTAGACCTAGCGCTGTGCATTTGAATTCCGATTCTAAGTCTTACAGATGTATTCAATCCTGCTAATGGGCAAGTTACTCATCCCTTATCTCTTAGTTACCTTATTGATAAAATAGGAATGGTAATATCAGCTACTTTGAAAATCACTGGAATTTAAATACAGCACATGGTACCTATAGACACTTCTCAGCATCCACAGGGGATGCTCAAATCCCTATTATAAAATTTCATAGTGTTTACATATAGCCAACACACATCTCCCATGTACTCTAAATTGCCTCCAGATGACTTGTAAGACCCAGTGCAAGTAAATAATTATCATACCAAATGATTTAAGGAATAATGCCAAGGACAAAATGTTTGCATATCTTTAGTAAAAATGCAAATGTTTTTCCAAGAATTTTTTTTTTTTGGTATGTGATTGGTTGAGTTCCTGGACATGACCCCTACAGACAGCAGGCTGAGTTCGTGTTTGGCTCTAGTCAGTGCTAAATGAATGTAGCTGTGTCTTTCTCCTTTTTGGAAGTTATATAAAGGCAAGAAGTACATGTGACACATTCATGTGGTAGCTCAGAGCCCTTTAGCAGATCCCAGTTCAGGGAGTGAACCCACGAGACAGAATAGTGCTGGCAAGAGCCTGAGGCGTGTTCAAAATAACAGAGTCGCCATTTCCCAAGTAAGGCATTGTGTGTGCAGCTGAAACATATGTAAAATAGGAGATGGGCACTTTATCCTAGCCTTTCGAACCTCAAACTGCCTGTCCAGTCTCTCCTGAACTCTGGATCTTCCCTGAAGTTTCCTCTCATCTGTAAGGTATGGAAGCGTGTGTGTGTGTGTGTGTGTGTGTGTGTGTGTGTGTGTGTGTGTGAAGGTAAATGACAAGAATCAGTGTTGAGCACTGTCAGTCTCATAGGTGGTAGGGCCTTGAAGAATCAGGACTGTTACGCAGTGGCTCCCTTGATACCACACTCATACTCCACCTTGGTGTTATTGGAGACTAACCTTGGAAACCCCTGCCGTGGCTGTGCCAGGCAAAGCACACATGCCATCTCTGTAAGAGCCAGTCTTCTCTCAACAGTCTTTGACGGATGTGTCCTCCTTTCAGAGTTCCCGTGAACAGATCTGCCATTCAGAGCTCAGTTCATTTTTAGACTTATCTATGCAAAGGAGCCTGGGAAAGGTAGTGTTAGCCTTCCAGCTTCTATGGTATAGGCAAATTTGCCTAAAGAACATTTGTGAGGGTGCTTAGTCAAGAAATGTAACCAGCACAGAAGCCATTCTGAATAGCTATTGAAGTTAATCCCAGAAGGAAACTTGAAGGTCACAGTGAGGTGAGGTCATTGCGGGGAGGCACAGGAGGAAGCTGGTAACACATTGCAAGTGTCTACAGAGCAGGAACTAAGGGCAAGACCATGGGGGTGAGACAGAGAAGGAGGAGTAGAGGATGAGGAGGGTCAGAAGAAGGGATCCCTGACTGTGCACAGGTAGATTATGTACAGAGAAGGTCTGCTGCTCTGTGGTTCCCTTTAGCTTGGTGAGGGCTCAGCTTCATATAGAAGTGTGACTCGGGCAGGTCTTACTGCTCAGTTCAGCAGCATCTTGGGAAAAAAGTTGCCAGAAGAGGGGCTGGTATGGCTGTTGTGGTAGTTGCAGTGTGCCATGCCTGGTTTCTTCTGTGTTGCCTACTCCCATCCTGCCCTGGGGCTTCAGAGGTGGGAAGGAATAACCAGGAGACCAGGGGAAGGAACACCTGTCACAGTGAGGATCCTTCCTCAAACCTCCCAGGCCCAAGGAAAAAGCCAAGTCCATCTTCAGAAAATAAAACTTGGATGCCGTTTTTCTTTCTCATCTTTTTCCTTTTGTCTTTCTGCTCAATTTAAGTTTGTGTTTTATAGACTGAGTAAAATAGGAAGACAAAGGAGCAATGAATTGGAGCAGATCTTGCAGCCAGTTAAGATGGCAAGCTCAGGGTATCCAAGTTGAGAAGGATCTTCACACAATAGAACAAGCAACCAGGATTTACCCCCATCCCTGCCCTTGATACAATTCTTTTTCTGTAAGCAACAGTGGAGAATTTGACGGATTCTCTGACATTTCTCTTTAGCAGGCTGTGCTCATCTTAGCCCTTTTTTGCTGATATATTTTGGGTAAGGACACAATCTCAAATGCAACCCATGGCATGCAAAAGCCATTTTCTAGAAACAGATTCAGTGTAATGCCATTAACTGTAATCATAATTCACAGAGCCTCCTACAGGAACTCTCTTCCAAATGTAACCAAATCCAATTTACCCTTCCTTTGGTATATAGGTTCCTGTTCGCCAGAGCAAGGCAGACCTAGCTGTTTCTCAGACAGAGCAATTTGGTTGCTATCAGGTACCTGCCTCATTCTTGAGTTTTCTTTCTTGGCATTTCTATGTGCTGAGACAGTGAGCTGTCACCTCTGGGCAATAATTGGAGCTACACGGTGAAGTGCTGTCAGGCCATAATCTTGACTTTAACCCCGAGGGTGTGTCTCATGTCTGGGCTGACCGAATGAGAGGAGTTCTGCCCTCCAGCCCCAGAGGGCTTCTTCGTTTATCTGGGAGCCACCAGGTCAAGTGATAAGGGGCAGTGCTTTGTCTCTAGTGGGGCTGCAGCTTAATGACTCATTTCTGCCGATTTTTTTTCTTAACATTTTTACTGAAAATTTTTTTTAGAATACGAACTACATATGACTATTCAAAAGGAAGAAGAAAAGCAGCATATTCTAATCTTTCAATTTGATAACAATTGCAGATTTTTTTCTCTTCCTTTATGGTTTTGAACGCTTGGAGCATAGTATACCCATAGACAGCCTGCCAAGTTCTGATTTTCTAACACACAAAAATGGTGGACAATGGAGGGGAAATACATCCCTATCTTCTTCCAGAAGCTCAAGGGATTATTTTGAACTAGTTTTCATTTTTGATAATGTCTTGTCACATATTCATGAATCCAACCGGGGGATCTTTCTTTATAGAAGTAAGTAAGCATAGCTCCAGAAAGGTTAAATAAATTGCTGCGTCTATAGCAGCTGATCCAGAGTCGGTCCTACCATCCTTGCCTTTGTATTCTTGTTACCTGCCTTGTGATGTCCTGGCCCCTCTCTCTCTCCTTCAACTCTTCTGTACACGTAAGTACTTAGATTTGTTTGCATCTATTTCTTCTATAATCTCTTTCTTCCTCTCTTTCATTCACATATGGATGGTGGCTCTGCTATGTTGAATGGCTGAGAGTACAATACTTGTCCGTACTCTATTCCCTGTTATTAAAAGAAATGCTAAGATGACTGGAAGAAATGATGACTTCCCTGGGGTAAGCTAGGGAGTATGTGCACACTTGTAGCTTAAGTTCTGAAGATGGGGCTTTGTCCATGGAGTTTAAGATTTTCTCCTATTGTATTACACTACATTTGTTAGCTCTGTGTCCAAGAATCAACACAAGATTTTCCTTCAACTTGCTCATCCTTCTTGGCCTGACTCTTTGCCTGGGAACCTGGCAGCCTTTCTTGCTTACCTAGTTTCTTAGTTTTCTTTTTCCCCCAGGGCCTGGCTAAACCCTATTTCTTTCATAAAATTTTCTTAGTTGGTTTCATCACCCAAGATTGTACAGTTGTTTCAGAATCACCCACTTGCTTTCTGTATGACTAATTTGACACAAGTAGTAAAATGAGGTGTTTTTAATAGTCATGAGCATAGTCACATGGAAGGAAACATTCCCATGTTCTAAGCTTCCAGACTGGAAACAAGAACTGGAACTCTACCATAACAATGAGCGTGTAAGCGTATACAATGCCAAAAAGGGTTAATTTGACATTCTTTAGCAGACTACAGTACAATTCTACTTCAGTCTTTCTGTCCGCACTTAGGAGAAATAACATATTATGAGGGTATTGCTGAGCCATCACTGGCATTCCAAAAGATTGGAGACAACAGGACTTCAGTTCTGGGAAACTTATTGGATGGATACACTCTGACATAGCACAATGGAGTCCTGTGCAGCTATTAAAAAAAAGAGATAAGGAAAAAAAACCTATGTATGAATATGGAGAGGTATATGTAGCGCAATGCCTGCTCTTACGCACTACGGTAAGGTTTGCAAGTCGAGCAAGGGGCTGGAGATTGAAACCCACACAGACATACAGAGACATGGGTTATGCCAAGGATGCCCCAAGAACGCCAACTTTATTGTGTTCTAGGGTAGATTATATAGTGCCTTCCCTGACCAATGGCCATGCCCTAGCTCTTGGGATCCTCAGGTGTAAGCCACCAGAATCATTCCCCTGCCATCAGGTTCTCCTGCTCAGGGCAAGTGCAAGCACAGGAAACAAGCTGTTTGCTCAGAGCAGCTGCAGGCGTGAAAACAAGTTGTTTACTCTGGCAGGCAAGGGGTTACAGGAAATTCAGGGTCTGTGGGTCCACAGTCCCCAACAGGTATATAGGACAGAGAGAGAAGGCAGAGGTTCAGGACCGTGGGTGTTGTGTGTTACACTGTGTGCAAAAAAGGCTTGCAAAGAGTATATATATTCATTATATATTCACTGTGTATTCCTGCATAAACACCATAGGCACACAAAGCACATATGCACACCTAACACATTGCTACTATTTTTTTTAGAAGGAAACGATATTAGCGTATGAAACTTCCAGAGCTGGGTGCACTATTGTGTGCCTTTCCTCGCAGAGCTTTAGAAGTAGAAGCATGAGGACCAGAAGTTCAAGGCCTTCCTCTATTGTATAGCCAGTTTGAGGCTAGCCTGGGATATCTGAGCCTGTCTTTAAAAAAAAGGCAAAACTTCTATTATACTGTATGTATTAGAGTTTCTTAGAGAATATATATGTCTCCGTATGTATACATACACACATACACAATATATATGTATACATACATACATACATACACACATATACAAAATATGTTAAAGGGGGGTTATAGGCTATGGTCCAGTTAGTCCAACAGTGGTTGTCTACCAGTGGAAGGTTGAGAAACTCAATAGCTGTTCAGTCCCTGAGGCTGAGTGTCTCAGTTGGAATTCTGAAGAAGTAGGCTCCAATGCCAGTGCAGGAATGGACTTGCTAGAGAGAGCAAGCATCTTTCTTCCATGGCCTTTGTATAGGCTGCACACGGGAGGTGTGGCCTGGACTAAGGGTAGATATTCCCACTGCAAAAGATCTGGATTAAAGGTGGCTCTTCCTACTTCAAATGATTTAAGAAAAAGAGCCTCACAGGTGTGCCCAGCAGCTTGGGTTTCAGTTAATTCCACATGCTGTCAAATTGACAATCAAGAACAGCCATATTAATTCCACCCCTGTCAACCTGACACACAATCATATCTCCTTATGTTGTACTTAATTTCCAAATAAAAACAATAACCAGGTCATAATTATGCCTAACATGATATAACTATACCTTGTACAGCTGCAGACACATAATACATTTTAGAATAGGTGCTGATGTTCCTTGAGGGACTTTCCTTTAGTGTCACAAACTTAAATATGACATCTACTTTATATTCTCTTAATTGATGTTATATTACATAATAAATTGAGGAAAGAAAACCCAAATATCTATACAAACACATTCTTAACAAAATGTGACAGAAACACTCACGTTGCTTATAATTATGGATTCTGCACCTGGTCACATGATCACTAGTATTCTACCTTCCTCTGTTGCCCGTTCTGTTTTTCCTCCACTCTCGCAAGCACCTCAGCAGGTCTTAGCTCTTTTCCTGGAGGAGTGACCCATCCCTTCATTCCTGTTGGGTCTGTGTTCTTTGTCATCCTGCCTGGACATTTCCCTTTAACTTTAATCACAGGACGTGGTAGCACCAAGAGTGGCCCTAAAGGATCTCCTGCCCTTCAGACATCATCTTTCTTATACCCATTGTAGAGAAGCAATCAGTTTCTCCTTGGTAACCTGAATTGGTCACCCATCCTCATACTGTTATTCCTTTCTTGGTAACCTGAATCGGTCACCTCTCCTCATACTGTTAATCCTTTCTTGGTAACCCGAATCAGTCACCCCTCCTCATACTGTTATTCCTTTCTTGGCCTTGACTCCAGGGCATCAGAAGCCTACAGTGGCTAGAGGGGCGTCTGAGCTTTCAGTTCAAGGGAGTGTTTCTTGTGGATCATGGCAGGAACACCCAACCACTCCTGAACCCAAACTTAAAGGTCAACACGACTTAAGGTCTTGGGAACAAGAAGCAAAATTTTTCCTAGTGGGTCTCTAGGGCTGATAGTGAGTGGAACTATTTTCTTTCCCACCCCTTGGTTCCTGGACCAGTAGATGCCAGCTGTGGGAGAAAATGCACCATGTATTGGACATTGATTCAAAGAGTATACTGCCTTCTGGAGAACCTGGAATTCTGAAGATTTACGTAGAGAATGGTGACTCTAGCTAATGATTCTGTATTCTACACTTGGGCCTTGGAAGCATTAGATCTTAAGTGGCCTCACTGCCTGCCATAGGCAGATGGTAACCGGGTCTGGGTAGGATGGGGGTTAGCGGATTTGCTGTGGCAGTCACGTCACAGCGAATGTGGGAATCGAATGAATCACTCCACCGTACACCTGGAAGGCACACAGTTTTCTTTGTCATTTATATCTCAGGAAAGCGGGGTGAAAAACAAATACAGAAAAAGACCAATGAAAAACGACTCCGTGCTGGAGGCAGGAATTGAAAGATATCCGTAATTACGAGGCTGGAAAATCAAGCTGTAGCTCACTTGAAAATCAAAGTTCAAATTCTTAAAGTTGCAAGGCAGCAGGAGGAACCGTGTACCAGGGACTCTTCTATTTCTGTTTAGTTTGGGGCTTGAGTCATGCAGTTCATTATCTAAGTAAAAATAAAATGTAGTTCAGTACTGTCGAGCATTCTTTCATCTGCGAAATTCGCTTTGCACTTCCTCCTTGACAACGTTTTCACCCTGCAGTTTGTGTCCCTGCGTATGGACGTTAGAACTGTGCTCTGAGGTGTTCTTTGGACCACTGAGCAAAGGCAGTTTGGATGTGTGAGAAGGAGAATGGGTGACCTTGAGTGGAGGCAGTGTTAGTCTCTGGACTTCAGTTGGGGATGGGCCTCTGCCAACGAGGATTCCTTTCTGAAGCTGAGCCATAAGCTAGCTTTCTGATTCGGGGTTCCTCGTGCTGCCTTGCAACTTTAAGAGTTTGTACTTTGCTTTTCAAGTGAGCTACAGCCTGATTTTCCAGCCTGTTCATTCTGGATATCTTTCTTCTTTTCCTTGATCATGTGTCTGATACTTTCTCCTAATAGTAGAACAAAAGATCCTTTGTTCATCTTGTTACATTGTGCTACAATCTGACAAATATAATTTAGAGTGAGTTTTATTTAGAAATAATCTCCTGTTAAAACACTACTTTGCAATTGTGTTCTCCTGGCCACTAACACACCTTGGCTTTTGCTGGCTGGTTATGTTAATGTATGGTTAGTGTATGGTTTTCTGTATAAATTATCCTCGAGGTGTGTTGAAGGTGTGGCACTAACTGCCTTCCTCATTGAGTCAATCCACTGATTAATCATGCAGAATGAACCATTATGATGTAGCCTGTCTAGTTGGAGAAGGTTACTAGTGTCTCTATGAAGGGTCCTTTCTTGCACTGGCTCCTCCTCCTCTTCCTTCTCCTCCTCCTTTCTTCTCTCTTTTCTTTCCTTTCCCCTCTCTTACTCTTGGCTGAGCTAAGGTAAGCAGCTCTGTTCTGCTCCATTCTCTCCACCACTAACAACAGGTCTGCCTTACCACAGTCCCACAGCAATAGGGGCTGAGCAAACAGGAACCTCTTCCTTCATGACCCAAATCAGTCTTTCTTCCTTTAATCAGGTATCTCAAATATTTGCCACAGCAGCAAACTTCTGACTAATGCATGGAGGGGAGATGTCAGGTCTTGGTGCTTTAATGAAGAGGTCAGGAAGTCACTCATTCCCAGTGGTACTCTGTAGGTGGTGAAGACTCCCTGCTGGAGTCCCCTGTCAGTCACTGTGGATGTCCTTCATCCAGTGCTTTCTGGAACTCTATCCAGCTGGGGGCTGTTTACTTTTTCTTGTGTTTTGTTTGCTGCCTCACCCTGTTCTTCAGTCAACTTTTTCACAGAATGGGGAAGAAAACTGAGGCTCAGGACTATGGGAGGTATTAAATTAGAGGCCAAGGAGTTGGTGTTCACAGGGGGGTCTCTGTTTCTTTTTTTCTTTTCTTTTCCTTTCTTTTCTTTTCTTTTCTTTTCTCTTCTTCTTTCTCTTCCCCCCCCTCTCTCTTCCCACCCCATTGGGAGATTGGGAGATGTTTTAGTTTTTACTTTCTCTCCTGGAAAGCCATGGTTTCCTCCAAGCCAAGCTCTGCCTCCAGGTATCACTTCTTACAGACTTCCTGCTCAACCCCCCCCAAACACAAGTCTCTTTCCTCCAGTTCACACATGTTTTCCTGTGTACCTGTCCACATACATAGTAATCATTTCCTCTTGAAAAAAAAAAAAACCAAATTTCTCAGGACTTGGGATTTTCTCTTGTCCTTGCATCCTGGTGAAGTCTTTTGTCTAAACCAGAACTACAGTTCATTTACTGACTTTGAACCACAAAAATGTTTCACAGGATACATGGTTATAGTTACCCCCAAATAAATGGTACCTTTGGCTAGACATGCAGCCCAGCTAGCAGAAGCCCTTCCTAGAGGAAACTCATTTGTGAGTTTGTCGTCACTCTTCGGGACTTTGCCCTGGCAGAAGTACCTGTTAGTGATCACATGCACCACCTCTTCACACTAGATCCTGCAGGAGAGGAATTGAAGGCCCTGGTGGTGGTGATTGATTGTGTAGTTCATGAATACACTTGTATGGAAAATCAAGTAAAACTGGCCTAGTTCGTTCTCTAAGTGCACAGTGTGGCTTGGACAGCATCATATGCAACCTTCAAAGCTCTTTACCTTGGATAAAATGTGAAGATGCTCTGCTCCAGAGCCCATCAGTCTTCTCCAAAGGTGACCTGAGCTATGGGCTAGCATAGTAGTGATAGCGCTTGTCAGAAGTCTTAGAAAATTGTTTCGTAAAATATGATATGAAAATGGCAGTGCTGTAAAATACATTATCATATACAGTAGTGATTATGAGCTTAGATTAGGGAACAATTAACCATTTCCTCTTAGGCCCTAAAATTTCCTTTCTTATAGCCTTTATTCTCATTGAGAAAATGATACCCGCTTTGTTTGTAGAATTAATCTCCAGTTAAAACACTACTTTTCCTTCTTACATACCTTGGCTAGTGCTGACGATAATTATTTTCTATATGAAGTATTCTTCCAAATGCTCATGTGTTGAGAATGGTACAGAAAGACCACCAGAGATGAACACTCAGACATAGTTTATAGCCAACCGAAAGTCTTTATTCTAACAGGCTTAGACTATTCTCAGCTATTTGGGGATCCAACTGTATCCTCAAACATTTAAAGGAAGGGTCTTTTAAAGGCAAAACCCACATCCTGGCATCTCACTCTACAGCTACAGTGGGAGGTTTTGTGCAAGCAAGCAATTTAACAAAAGCCAGGTTGGCTGGGACATCTTGACCTCAGTTCTTTGGGTAATTTTCCAATGAATTCTCCAACAAGGAGTTTAAACTGTATCTGAACCTGAAGTGACCTCAGCAAGAATACAGGCTGGAGGAACCTCCACATTATCTTGCCCTGTCACAAAGGTGAGGCTCCCAGCTGGTTGATTCAGTCACTGAGAAGACCATGCATGCCCCTGTCTGCTCTACTCTTACAGAATCAGATGTAGAACCTGCCCTCAGGGCACTAACCGACCAGCATGGTAGCCTTGCAATAGTCTTCTCCATTCGTCTGCACAGAAGATACCATCGTCTGTGTGCAATAGCATTAGTTGATAATACTTTTGGGTGAGAGATATTTGGAATTAGTGACACGTAGAATATTTGATGGGCCAAGAGCATAGGGCCATCTTTAATACATTTCAAACAGTGCATTAAGTCTGCTTTAAGTTAATCACAATACAACCTAGTATATGATGAATATTTTAAACTATTGACTGTTTGCTGAACTAGTATAAACTAAATTATGCTACCCTAAAGAAAGTTAAACATTATCAGAGTTAGGTTGCCAATTTATTTATTTATTTGTTTGCACTTTCTGTTTACAGCCATTTTATCCCTGTCTTTGCTGTCCCAAGGCACTGAAAGATGTGAGTAGGTAGGTAGGTAGGTAGGTAGGTAGGTAGGTAGGTAGGTAGGTAGATAGA